>CAKNXH010001445.1:46239-63409 GCA_932178445.1 Andricus quercusramuli
ACTTTTTGATCTGCAGTAGTTTCTCTATAAGTGGTGGGGGCAGAATCAAAAATCAAAAATCGTCAAATTTTCTTTTTCACATCGTTCAGTGGTTGCGCTGTGGCGTTTAGTAGTCATGTGTCATGTTCTAAATTTTCGATGTTTTCTAGAATGTGGCGTTTGTACATGACAATTTCTCATGAGTGAATCTGAATTTCCTTGTACCAAGAGAATACGACGCAAATAGTTTGAACATTGCATTTTTTTCAATGGATTGATAATAAAATATTAAACAATAGATCAAATAAAACATATGTTTAACAAATAAATGAATTTTTCTTATTTATAATTTTTCTTTTTATGTTTCAAACCTTTTTTAATTTTTCAGATTTGGAAGTTTTATAATTTTCTGTCAGCAATTTTATTTGCAGCATTCTCTTTTATCGGGAATTTTCAAGTTCGCTAATATCATCAACTCTGGGGTATTTGATTATTCTCGAATCTTGAATTGTTGGCAGTTTTATAACTTTGGATATTTTATATTTTGAATATTTTACTTATGAGAATTTCATTAATTTCCAAAATTAATTTTTTATTCTACGGGAGGACTGACAAAATCTGAAAAATAAAATTCCAAAGATGCTAAATCCCGGAGAAAGAAAATTTTCAAACAAAAAATTTCAGAAATCATAAAATATCCCACACTGTCGAATTTGCGACACCAGAAAGTTCTACAACCAAGGACATTTTTTATTATTATGTATCCATTTAAAAAAATTCAATACGCAAACTGTTTGTTTCATATTCTCTTGATGCAAGGTAATTCAATTTCGGCGATAAGATATTTTCGTGATTAAACGCCACATTTTCAAAAACAAAGTATTTTCAGAAAATGAAGTTGAAATTATTTCTCATGGCCTACTTTTATCTTTATGTTATTTTGAAGGAAAAACATGCATTTTCTACACACAAAAAAAAAACACCAGGGAAGTTTAAACAGAATCTTCAAATTCTTAACCCAAGAAATGCATTTTCGCTATTGAAATTATGAGAATTAAACCAAAAAGTTGGATGTTTAACAGATTGGTTGAATTTTGAGCATTAAAGATAAATTTTCAATGAAAAAGAGGACATTTTCAATGATCTAGTTTAATTTTCAAAGAAAAAATTAATGTTCGACCAGGACGAATTATTTTCTAAAAGGAAAGTTGAATTTTTCACAATGAAACTACTAATTCTTTCATTAAAAATTTAATAGTTCCATTTTCAGATGAAGAAGACTTATTTGAAAGAAAATTTCACAAAATAGTTTTATTTTTAACTGAGATTCATATTTGAGAAAAAAGGAAAGTATTTTGCGTTTTCTATGACGTAACACATGTTCCCGTAGAAAAATATTACTATTTCTGTAACTATTGTTGTGATTCCCTTATATTCAATAATTCACTAACATATTTTCTCTCAGATTTACTCACATGATTGTTATAAATATTTGTATATACAAACTCTTACATCTATAATTAACAATTTGTGTAAACACATATAGTAATCTGCGTTTTCGCGAACATATATTTCCTTTTTTTGAAATTTTTCAGAGCCGGCACTCATTAAATTATTAATTAATGAAATCAATCAAATCATCGAAAAAGCAAATATCCAAAATATAGAATTCCGGCAACTATAAAATTCCAGAAATGCCAAATTTGAGAATGATAAAAGTACCCAATGTTAATAATATTACCGAATTTCAAATTCGCCACAATAGAAAATTCTGAAAACAAAATTGCAGACAGGGGCAAATTTTCTAATGATAAAATCATTCAATTCAATCAAACAATCAATCAATTGTTCAATTATAAATTAAGAATAATGATTTTCTTTCAGAGATTTTTGATATATCTGATTATTTTAGAAATTTTAATTGAGTTTGCAAACTTCTGATCATTTTGGAAATATTGAACTTTTTTTGTTATTTTGGCAATATCGAAAATTTTTGGAAATTTGTGGTAATGATTGACATTTTTTGAAATATTCGGAAATTACGGAAATTTTCAGTGATTTTTGAAATTTCTGATCATTCAAAAAATATTTTAAATTCTTCGTAATATTGGAAATTTTGGCAATATCAAAAATTCAATCAATGTCTGATTATTCCAGAAATTTTCAGTGATTTTTCAAACGTCTCATCATTTTGGAAATATTGGAAATTTTGTGTAATTTTGGCAAAATCCAAAATTATTGGAAATTTGTGGTCATCATTGACATTTTTTGAAACATTTGAGAATTTGGGAAGTTTTCAGTGATTTTTGAAATTGCTGACCATTTTAGAAATATTGAAAAATTCTTGGTTATTTCGGAAATTTTGGCAATATCGAACATTTTTGGTCATTTTTGACATTTGTGAAAATATTTGGAAATTCAGAAATTTTTGGAGATCTTTGATATTCCTTAATAGTTTAGAAATTTTCAGAGCTTTTTCAAATTTCTGATCATTTTGGAAATATTGGAAATTCTTGGTAATTTTGGCAATATCCAACATTTTTCGGAAATTAAGAAACTTGTGTCAATCAGTGATTCACATCGGAAATTTTTGGGAAATTTAAGTTAAAAAAACCAAATAGATTAAAATGCCATTTTCGAAATGTTGTACAATGAACAAAAACGTTCTCTAAAATGAAATTTTTAATTTAAGTCAAAATAAATAAATACGTATGTACTTCAAAGATAGAGTAGCGTGGAGCTAAAGGGCCATTTTTAACTATTGAGTCCCGTAAAACTCGTAAATTGGAACACATATTGATAAGCAATGTACTGCTGCAAACTCCAAATTTTTGGCTACAACTGTCCTGTAGAAATTTTTTGTCTAATAGTCTCTAGAAAAAAACGCAAAATGGCTCTTTCGTCCCACCTGGTTGGGCGAAAGAGCCACTTTATTCCATGACAATTTTGTATTCGTGTAAGCGTAAAACTTAGTTGAAAAGTGGTATACAATTTTGAACATATTGACAAATTATTTAGGTTTGAAGTTGACTTTTTCTAATAAATGTGGCAAATATATGCAAAATTCAAAATATATGCACTGCTGCAGCTAATTTCAGCATTTTTCAAATTGAAATGTTTCTGATAAGCACGTTAAAGGTTTTTTGATTAATTCTGGTGTCAATTAGTACAAATAATGCAATTCCAGTTAAAATTAAAGAAAATAATTTTCTTCCAGGAGAAATCTGAAAGTGAGACTTAAATGAGAAAGTTTATGAAGATTGTTTTTAACAATTACGGAAATTATTATTATATGTCTTATATACACTTTCAGGAAACCTCTCAACTTCACAGAAAAAACTGGGAGTAACAAATGTTGCAGGTAATCATTATTTGTGGGTAAAGTCGGCTAGGGTAATGTTTCTGCAGGTAATTGATAATTGGCTAAAGTATACCCGACTTTACCCTGGAGGAGGATAACGTGGGCGAAGTGTCACTTGCTGACTTTATGTTTAAAGAACCGGCTGTAAACAATGAATTGTCACATATTTCCGCGTACAAGGCACTCCAAAAGGATGATACTTAACATTAATTAGCGAATTGATTGCCGAATTTTCGACTTACCACACTTTATTCGCCAAAAAATAAATTTGACAGCAGATACAGGGTTTGAAAGTCGCCATGGTCTTTGAAGTTAATAGGTGCGTTGAAAAAAAACACGTAAAGTTTTGGCTTAGTAATTTCCAAAGATACCCCAGTCTAGAGCCACTGCGCTTGTCCGGCGCAGCGGTCCTCATTGGTCGCTGCTAGCGCGCGATTTAAACCGGGTATAATTAACACTGATTGAAATTAAAGTAGATACTTATCATCAATTGCATATTAATTTTTGAATTAAAAAAATGTTTATTTAAAGATTAAAAAATACTTGTTTGCAATATTTTTGAATATAAGTCAGTCTTTGGGACTGAAAAAATAAACTGTTAACGACAAAATATACGCATTATTATTTTTTCCTAACCTTACATAACAAATTACGTAATTTCTAATATTATCATGCAATTTATAATAATTATCTACTTCAATTTCAATAATTGTTAATTATATCCAGTTTAAATCGCGCGCCAACAGCGACCAATGAGGACCGCTGCGTCGGACAAGCGCAGCAGCTCAACATGCCTTTCTGAAAAATATCGTTCGTGACTCCTGCGGACTGACGGCTATCCTTTTCGAAACAAGCGTAATGTTTTTGTAACTTCCAGAGGGTCTTTTTGTTTGCAGATGTTTCTGAGGTTAAAAGAAATACGAATTCAGAAGATTTTAAAAATTAAATACAATCATTTATATCAACGAAGGATTAACAATATTTACATACCTGTGAGCTAGAAGACAGACGTAGCCAGCCAACATATCAAAATGTCCATTCACACCTCCGGAAAATTCATTTAAATATAGTGATATTTTAGTTATCTTCCAGTGAGTTTCAGAAGATAACTAAAATATTACTATATTTCACTGAATTTTCCGGAGGTGTGAATGGATATTTCGATATCTTGGCTGGCTGACGACGGTATTTGACAGTCATGACCAATCCTGACCGGTCATGACAGTAAATAATGATAAAACGCGGTCAGACCCAAATATTTCCACAAGGAAAAGCTTTTTTATAGAGAAAAGTGGATTAGTTGCTAGGACATACCCTAAGCTAAACTTGTTCAACAAGTTGTTCGGTACTAAATGTTCCAGTTATTCTGAAAGTAATAAAAATTCCAGAAAGCTGAGCATAGCAGACGACACTTTTTACAGTTTCGCTCGAGTTCCGAGGAGAATTTGAAAATGGCTTATTACAAATTGAGAAATTACCTTGAAACGGCAGATTGGGAGACAGTAATAACTATTTATTCAATGCTTCATATATTTTTATTATAGCAGTACATTACACTAAATTCACACATTCTTCCATAAGAAACATCTCTACTGATTATCTGTGCTAGCATTGCCGACAATTCTTTCTTAATTTATTTTTTATAGAACACATCGGATATTCGAGAAATCTCCGTGTGCAGTACAGCGAACTTAATTATTACTATGGTCTAGAGGCGAGCATGCCAATTTTTTTATATTCATTTAGTTTTTATACACTAGAGTAGTAGTTTATAATAAAAATAGGTCATAATTAGATTGGAAGAAGATCAGAAGTCGTCATATGTGTATCATCCTTTGGTTCATTCGCTGTTCTCTTTATCCACTTTACGTTAGTGTACTTCCTCTGAAAATGAAACGTATTGAATTTAAACATTAGCATCAAGCATTGCGGGCTAGGCGCGCGTGTCGCTCTTTAATGCGAGAGAAAAAATAAGTTTGTACGTTATAAAATTTAATATATAATTGGTATTTCAATCAAAAACGATTCCAATTTTCAAATAAAAATAGTTTAAATCATCCACAAAAGAATATTCATTGCCTCTTAGTCCAATAAACGTTTCTTTGATTCAAAGCAATTTCTTTTAATTCAAAGACATTTCTTTGGCTGGAAGGAATTAGTTTTTGTTTCCACAGAATTTATTGTTAAATCTAAAATGATTTTCTTTATTATCTAGCGTTTCGCAGTCCCGGGCAGAAATCCCTGTAGTTTCCGTCAGATGCCCAACTCTGGGAAAATCCCTCCGGGAACACTTTTTCCGCGTCCACCTCTCTTTCTCCAGAGAGCGAGAGAGGTGGTAGACGCATGAGTGTGGTAGACCCGTACGTCACAGATGAGAGATTCTCGCTAGCGCTTACCACCACTCCCGCTACCTAGGAGAAAGAGAGGTGGACACGGAACATGTGTCCCAAGAGGGAATTTCCACGAGTTGGGTATGTCTGATCTACAGTTTCGTAGTTTCGGAAAGAAATCCCTATATTTTCCGTCAGGTGCCCACTGCCAACCGTCCCTTTTTACCGGAAGTGGTAGTATGTTAATAAAAAGGAGCAGTAGGAGAGGGAGTAGGTGCTCAAATGAGGGATTGGCGGGGTGAATTAGGAGAGGGTTGGTTATATGTTAAAGGGGTAAGTAGCAGTGGAGAAGTATGGCAAGGAATGTAGGGGCACCTAAGTAGAGGAGGAGTATTAGTGTTAGAAGGTTCAGCAGAGGAGGGGCTTTAGGAGAGGTCAGGGTGAGTAAGGAGTAGTCAGAGGGGAACTAGGGAAGTAGCTGCACCAGAATGGAAGTTATAGTGAGAGATGTACAGAGGGAAAATTATGGGTGGGTCAGTATTGGATGTGAGGGGATGAAGAAGAAGTGCAGGTGTGAGGAATTGGGGCATGGAAAGTAGGGTGATTATGGAAATGACAGTAGAAGAGGAAAGGGCAAAAGATGGTGCGTATAGGAGAGTTAGGGAGGGGAGGTAAGAAATCTGAGTGGAATGTGGGAGGATATGCGCGGAATTAACGGAAAGGATAGTGTAGACAAAGCAATTTGTTGTCATGGGAGTAGGGAAGGCATGGTAGGTGTATTATGGAAGGGGCAGTAGTGAAGAAGGGGGAAGGAGAAGAGAAGTGAGCAACTTAGTGGTGGGATATTTGTATAGAAAATATTAAACGAACTTACGTGTGAACATAGTACATAATGTGCTCGAGCATTTTCTTATCCTTTGCGCCTGGTAGAGCTGTGCTGATAATATTTGTTAATCTTTGTTGAAAATCTGCATGCCTCGCCGTACTGGTGGTCCCAAGAGCCTTTGAAAATTCTTCAAGCGCAGAGGTTACATCTTTATTGTTATTAATGTTTTTATCGTTATGAAAATCTTGCAAATCGCTATTCGTTATATTAAAATATTTTTGTAAAGCGTCAGCATTGTTTTTACTATTAGTCGGATCGCCCTTCAGTTTGCTTGCGGGTTTTTCCTCGCTTTTGCTTTCTGAAAATCCTGAAAATTGAACATAAAATTATATTATTGATAGAAACGTCAGACACTCTATTACAAAAGAAAGCTTTTGAATTAGGGATGATCTACAAGTTATGTACGATGTTTCGTGGGGTGGAGGATTTCGTAAGATGTTACTGTTTTTCAGGAGAGGGTGGGGAAAAACTGAGACATCGTAAAAAAATTAATTTTCACTACAAAAATCGAATTTTCAATAATCCAGTCAGATTTTGACACCAAAATATGAAGATTCAGCCAATATGAATAATTTCCTACCCAAATAGGCGGAATTTCAGAAAAGATAATAATTTACTATAAAAAGAAGTGTTTTCAAAGAGTAGTTGAATTTTAAACTAATAGAGGTAAATTCTCATTGAAAAATGGAATCTTTTTTTTCGTTGAAAAATTCGTTTCCAATCAAAAAAGCCGAAACGATTCTTCAACAGCGTAGTCAAATTTCTAAAGAAAGAAATGAATTATGAACCAAGTACTTGAATTTTCAAATTTAAAAAATTAATTCTCGACCAAATATTGGAATAGTTGAATTTCCAGTTAACAAAATTATTTGTTTGTCAACGTGAATAATTTCCTACTAAAAAAGGCGAAATTTTAAAGAATGCATTGATTTTCGTCCAAATGAATTTCAAAATGGAGATGGAACATCTAAATTTTTAGTAAAAATTCTGTAATAGTTGGTATTTCTACCAAAAAAGATTTTAATTTTGAATAAGAATTGTTGGAAATTTTAAGAAAACACCTATAGCAATTTGTGGATGACCCCAAAATAGAAATTGTTTAATTAATTTAATTTCTCCACTTATACTCACCGACACAAATTGCCACCAAAGCAAGGATAAAGAGATTCATCCTGGACGTGATTCAAAATTCACCCAAAAAAATCGGAGTGCAGGAATTTCAGTAGTAACAGTACTGAGGTACTGAGGTCGGGCCACTTATATACTGACATTTTTTAGGGTTTTTGTCTCCATTTATGGTGGGCTTATGATGATTAGAAAACACGCGTATGAATCTCATTTCTTCTGATGAAGGTTCTATTTACCAGACCTTAAACTCAGTGAGAGTTTTTTTCCTGATTGAAAGAAATTCACATTCTTTGTTGAAAATTCTTCTTTTTTTATTGAAAATTAATATTTTGGATAAAAAGCTTTCTGGGAAAGTCGAAGTTTTTGCCAAAAACTTAATTTTTCCCTTTGGAAATTCATCTTCCTGATGAAACATTAAACTATTCGGTTAAGAATGAAATTTTATAATTACAGATACGTCATTCTAGTTTAAAAATTACCTTTTTTAAAAATTCAACTATTTAGTTAAAAATTCTTTTTTTTTCCTTGGTAGAAAATGAATCTTCTTCACTTGGAATTCAGCAATAATGTTCAAAATTTATTTATTTCTCAGAAGAATTGTAATTTCAGTTGAAAATTCATCCATTTGATAGAAAACTCAACTATTTGGGAGAAAATTCATCTATTTTGTCAAAATATAGACATTTTCGGCAGACATTCGTTTTCTTTTTTGAAGATTCATCATTTTAGTTGAAAATTCATTTTTTGCTTAAAAATTTAACCATTTTATTGGAAATGGTTTATTTTTTTGGGTTGAAAATTATGTTTGTTAAAATAAAAACGGAACTATCAAATTTTCAGTTGAAAATCAATTGTTTTTGTTGATTATTGGTCGTTTTTCTCAGAAAATGAAAACTCTTGGTTGAAAATTCCTTCTTTGTCTGAAAATTTAACCATTTTATTAAAAATTCGTTCTGTTTTGGTTGAAACTTCATTATTCTTGCTGAAAATTCAACTTCTATGTTAAAAATATACCCTTCTGGTTAAAGAATCAAAGAGTGAAAATTAATGTCTTTGTTTAAAATTGCAACCATTTGGTCAGAAAATCTTTTTTTTTTGTTTGTGGAAATTCTACTTTTCGCCAGAAAATTAATTTCCTTAGTGAAAATTCATATGTTTGGGTAGAAATTAAACTATTTGATTAAACCTATTTTTTTTAAAGATTCATCATTTCTGTTGAACAAAGATTTCCTTAGGTAAAAATTCAACTATTTTGTTGAAATTTTGTTGGTTTGTTGAAAATTAATTTTGTTATCTGAGAATTCATCCATTCGATTTTTACTAATAATTATGTTTTTTTGGTTGAACATTAAATTTTTTAACTGAAAAAGTTACAATTTCATTTTTGTTTGAAAATTCTACTTTCATGGTTGAAAAGTCCACGATTATGATTTCAGTTGAGAGTGCATCTTTTTTGTTTCAAAATTTTACGATTTTGTTGAAAATTAATTTTCTTAGTTGAAGATTCATCGTTTTAGAAGAAAATACATTTTTAACTGAAAATTTGACTATTATATTTTTGGTAAAAATTTGTTCTATTTTGCTTTAAAAAAAACATGTTTTTTGCACATTTTAGAAAATTGTCAATTTATGCAAAACATTGTAATAAACATTATTATAATTATATTATAGTTATTATTATTATATTAATCATTATTATAATTACAGTTCTCAAATAAATTCAAATAATTAGAAATAAGGAATAGATGAAAGTAGGCCATGAGAAAAAGTTCACGTGCTTTTTCTAAAAATATGATGTTGTTTTCGAAAATGTGGTGTTTATTCACGAAAATGTCTTATCATCAAAACTGTTTCACCCGGCGTCACGAGAATCTGAAACAAACGGTTTTCGTATTGAATATTTTAGTTAATGGAATTTAAAAAAAATCGAATATAAAATAATACATTGAATAAAAAATATTTTCATGAAGAATTATATAATTCGAAAATTTCCGTGTGCATTTTTCAAAAATTAATTTGTTTCAGTTGCAAAAAATTTAATTCAAAATATTGAAGTTAGTAATAGTAATAGAAGACTTTTCAACCAAGAAAGTAAAACTTTCAAACAAATATGGGATTGTAACTTTTTCAGTTAGAAAATTGAATTATGGTCCATAAATACGAACTTTCACTATAAAAATTTATTTTCTGCCAAAAAGTAGAATTTTCACGAACAAAAAAAACAAATTTTTCACAAAATAGTTACATCTTCCTACCAAAGACATTAATTTCCTTCTAAAATGATGATTACTCAACCAAAAAGTTACATTTTAAAAATAGAAGTTAAATTTTCAGCAAGAAGGATGAATTTTCACACTAAAAATTGCATTATTTTGTGTGAGGCACATCAAATATTGAAGAGTACTGATATTTATATCTTTGAAGGAAGTATTTATTTATCTTGATATCAGTTTTTGTACACAAAATCATTTGTAACATATATTTTTCTGAAATTTTGTTGGATCTTTAAGTATTAGCTTCGAGACATTTTTTCATGCTCATTGTTTTGAATTTGAACAATAATATGAAAAATACATTGAAACTTAAAAGAGATTTATTCTTTCATCAAACTATTAAATATTGATTAAAAAACAATTTTTTATAATTGTTTCAATTTAAGAATTTTCTAGTATCAGGAATTCGACAGTATCGGATATTTTCTAATTTCGGAAATTTCCTACTTAAAATATTTCCTTTTTCGGGAACTTTACAGTGTTGAAATTTTATCTTTCGGGATTTTACAGTCCTCTCATTAAATTAATCATCAAGTAGCGATTTTCGAAATTCTTGGAAACAATTTCTATAAAGCAATGTCTTAATTTGAAATTTCTCTCAGAAGAATTGTTCTCTTCATTTATTATTGGAATTACATTATTTCTGCTAATCAACAACCAGAATTAATCAGAAAATCATATTCACATGATTGATATAAACATTTTTATGACGAAAAGCGTACATTTAGCATTTATCAAAACAAGAAAATGTGTTTTTTACATTCTCATGCTGATGGGGAGTTATTGGTTTTATGTAAACAAATTTCTCAATCTGCTGTTTTTCCGTAGAAAAAATTACTTTGTTCTTTAGTCACAGTCGAAATTCTCTCATATTCGATAATCAATTAAATTTTTAGTAAATTTGCTCCTCTTTAATACTTCTGTTCAATAAAATAGTTCGAGGTTGTCAAAAAATTATGACTGTTTAGCCAAGATAAATAATTTACTACCAGAAAGAACAGATTTTCAAGAAAATTATAAATGTTTTTTTTTTTTAATTTTGAACTAAAAAATGTAAATTTTTAATTAGGAATTGAATACCTTTCTCAGTTGAAAAATTCATTTTCAACAAAAAAATTAAGAAATAAACTCCACTTTCAGTTACATACTTTAAAGTAATTTCCAACTTTAAAAAAATGTGTTTTCATTTAAATGTGCAATAGTTAAATTTTCAGGTAAAACAACTCATGTTCAGCCAAATTGAATAATTTTCTATTAAAAAGGTCAAATTTTATCCAACATAGTTGAATTTCAAACTAAACTAGAATTCTAAACTAAACAAATTTTCAATAACTCAAATTTTTAGTAAAAAAAATTTATTTCCAACCAAAGAAAATGAATTTCTAATAAACCAGTTTGATTTCCACAAAAAAAAGTAAGTTTTAACGACAAACTTTCATCCAAAGAAGTTAATTTTGCCAAAGGAAAATTAAAAAAAAAAGAATAGTATAGTTTTTTCATTCAAAAGATTCATTTTTATCTAGAAAAAGTTACAAATATTCAACAGAATAATTAATTTTTTATATCACTGTTGAAACATTAATTTTCTCGGTGAAAGTCAATCTAGTTTATTGATGAATTAGTTCTTCTTTTGTTGAAAATCCATCTTTTTGGTTGAAAATACAACTACTTTGCTAAAAATATAATTTTTTGCAGTTGAAAATTCATCATTTCCTTGATAATTCATCAGTTTTGTATAAAATTGAACTATTTTATACAAATCTAGTTTTTTTTTATTTGACACTGAATTTTTTTAACTAAAAATTTTTATTATTCTATTTTTGGGAAAAATAAGCATTTTTTAGTTACAAATTCAACTGTTCGGGAAATTTTTAATCAAACACTTATCTTTCAGTTGGAAATGAATCATTTCAATCGAAGTCTTGATTTTTTAGAAAAATGCAAAATTTTATTTTTCATACAAATAAATTAAATGTTGTCTTTTCAAGACGTATTGATTATTCCTTGGTAGATCTAGGATCTAAGTTTGAAATAATTTGTCTAACTGAACTCATTATAATTATTGTATTAACATATTAAGTGAATATGTTATATAATATATTTTCATAATAATTGTTTCTATTACAATTATTGAATACACGGAATTATTTTGAAATTAGGATAAGATAGAACTAGGAGAGTAGAAATAATTTCACCTTTGTTATCTAAAAACATAATGTTTATTTTAAAAACGTGGTGTTCATTTAAGAAAGCTTCTTACCGAAGAATATGAATTACCTTGAATTATAAGAGAACATAGAACAAACGGTTCTCATATTGTTATTATTATTATACCATTTAGCCATTTACCTTTCGGGGTAGGCGTGACTTGCTCGGTTGGAGAATAGTAGTGTGTATCTGGGTATATAGGTATAATGTAGATAGGTGTATAGGTATAAGGTAGAAAGGTATATAGGACTAAGTTATAGATAATTTAGATTGATCTAGAATTTTCGTGTCATTTTTTTAAATGACATGTTCGTTCCAAAACACTGCTCCGACCCAGGTTGCTGATCAACCTCTCTAGCGATCACCCCAAGTGAAGAGCCTCACAAAAATTGTTATGTACGATTCCCCACATTTACAGAAGATTTCAAAGATTTTAAATAATTTCAAGTAATTTTCAGGGATTTTTGAAAGGCTTTTTCAGGAGGTTCACAAGATTACAAGATATTTTAACTGACTTTAAGGAATTTGAAGGAAGTGAAGAGATTTCAAGAAATATTTTAAACGATGTAAAGACATTTACAGAAGATTTAAAATAATTTCAAGTAATTTTAAGGGATTTCATTTGATTTCCTCCACATTAAAATCAATTCCTTAAAATTTCTTAAAATCACATGAAATACCTTGAATTCTCTTGAAAATTCTCTTTCAAACCCCATTGAAACTCCTTACAATTATTTGAAATTTTGTGAAATCTATAGAAATCTCTGGAACATACTTTTCATAACTCTTTCAAACTCCTTTAAAAATCCATTGAAATCTTCTGAACACTGTTGAATGTCCTGAAACTGTTTGAACTATTTTTAAACTTCTTTGAAGTTCCTTAAAATCATATAAAAATCCTTAAAATATCTTGAAATTCCCTGAAATCATGTAAAGTCTCTATGAAATCCCTTGAAATTCCTTAAAATCTATTGAATTTCCGAAAAACGCCGGCTCTGCTAGTAAATGAATAAATAATAATAAAATGGTTTTTGGAACTTTTTTTGATATTCTATATCCAATAAATGTAAACAAAAAAATTAATTTCGTCAGAGTAGACGCCTGAAACTTCAACTTAATGTTAGAACCGTGTGCGAGCTATCATTGTGCTCAGGCCTCAATAAATAATTGAAAATTTGCAGGAATTTAGAAACTTAATTTGATTGCAGGGAAACAGAAAAATAAATTCATATTTACCTAAAAATACAATAAGCCGTGGATGACTACCAGCTATCTCGTGCCATGTTTGGTTGTTTCGCTCCACCTCGTTATTGGTGCGCTTTTCTTCTAGAAAAACGGAGTAGTCGTTCGGAGTAACACTTTTGATCCAATAATTTCGATAATATTTTATGAATCCCTCAAACACTTCTAGGAGGCTTATTTTTTTACTTTCATCATCGAGTCGAGGGATTGGTTCCTCCAATTTCCATCCATTAACGAGATCCTCGAAGGTGCTTTCTATATCCGCGGCCGGGAGCAAGGCACAATGCTTAACGTTCTGGTAGAACTTCTCAGCTGACTTATGTTTCTTTATGTATAGTTTCAATCCATGAACTATTTCAAGATACTTTAAAACTTATTGAAGTCTTATGACCTTTTTCAGAATTCTTCGTAAATTGACCGTGATTTTTTAAATTCCTTTAAAACCCTAAGCTATTATTATTGAGCATATTAAAATCATTCGTAACCTTTTCGAATATAGGTATTGTTGTCTTCTACCCCAGCTATTAAGCCTGTGGGGGCGGGGGGTTAGACTACAGTGAATTGCGTCTTAAGGTGCAGAGCAACGGGGGGGGGGGGAGTTGCGATGACAACTATACCTAGCGTGACGGCGCAGTCTCTTGTGTGAGAGGGAGAGAGAGCGAGACAAGGGTGAGAGAGGTGACAGTGCGGACCTGGGCAGGTCCCTAGGCCTGGGCGGCGGCACGTTCTCTGGCGCGTTCAGCTAACCAGGCGTCGAACGCTCTCATGTCCCGAGGGACGTCCCTTTCACTGGTCGGCGGCGGAAGGTACACCCGTCTTATGTCACTGTTCATTAGCTTCCGCCAGGCCGTTAGTCCGTCCATATGTGGGAACGGCGCGTTCGCAGCCACACGGTGAGCGTCTACGTCCTCGCGGACCGTCACAGCTGTACAATATCTATATGTCCTTGCGGACCGCCGTAGTTACACAATAATTACGTCCTCGCGGACCGTCGCAGTTATCCAATAATTACGTCCTTGCGGACCATCGTCGTCTCCGGCTAAATTACTGATTCGAGAAGCGGTTGAATAAGTTCCGACGAGAAGCGTCGGGAACCTGAGGCCAGCTGTTCCTGGGCGGTGACACAGCAGAAGGATTTTCGGGTCCGGTGTTTCCTCCTCAGCCCGAGGAACTGGCGTAGTCTGCCCCTGAAGGGCATCCGGTAGTGACGGGGTACACTCAGGGCGAGTGGGTGAACCGGTAGGTTCTGTAGCGGCGCAGGGCGATCCGGGTGTGTCCAGGATCCGAAAACTGATGAAGCTCGCTGAGGGAGGCAGTCCTTCCGTCGGCGGGACACACAGTACCCGCGGTCTTGTTCGTAGCTCCTCCGTCGGTGGGACGCGTGGCGGCCGCGGCTTTGACTCAGGATCACGGCAGTCGAACACCACCGTATGCTCCCGCTTAACAACTTCTAACGGTGGGAAGGTGTAGCAAGGTCCTTCTATGAACCGTGACACCCGCAACGTCAAGGGTTCCGCCCGCTTTGCACGCGGGCGACGCTGACGAGGGACCTTGGTCCCAGTTCGTCCGCGTCGAATGGCAAGCAGCTGCCACTCACCCTGGCGCGGCAGCACGCTGATACTCGGCGGCCTGCTGTCGTCGCGCCGCTTCCTCCTGAGCGGCGCGCTCCTTCACGTCGGTGGCGCACCTCGGCCTGTGCGGCGACGCGCTGATTTTCTTCTTCTCGTCGCGCCTCGGCTCGTCCGGCGGCGCGTCGGAACTCCTCGTGTTGTCGCGCCACTACTCCTTCGGTGGCGCGGAGGACTCCTGCCCGGTGCTGCTGTTGCGCCGCTTCTCGTTCGGCGACGCACCTGCATGTAGCGGCCCTCCTGGCCCGCTCCTGATGTTCGAGGTCGGCGTCCTGTCGCCCACGCTCCTCGTTCCCGCGTTGGCGGCGCACCTCCTGCCCCGGGTGGCGCTCCACTTGCTGTCATCCTCCTCGGTGGCGGAAGCCCCGAGCTGCCCGCAGAAGGCGGCGGCGACGGGCTCGGGAAATGGGGGAAGTGCTGCGAGAACCTCCAGGCATGGGGTTCTTATGTTCAGACGCACTTTCCCAAATTCCCGTAAAGAAACACACCGACCGGTCACTTTCATCTCTATCGTAGAGAGGCCGACGATGCTGACTAATGATTTCAGTGCACGTAAACAAAACAAGAAAAACTGAGGAGAACTGTGAAGAGAAGAATGTACCAACGAACTATCAACTTAAGTTAAGGGAAACTTGAACTTCGGAAATGAGAAAAAGACGCGAAAGATAATTTTCAAGGTAGTTTATTTGTAGGAAGGTGGAGGGAAGAGCGGTACTCCTACCTCCGTTGCGTTCGTACATCAACTGTCATTTTTGACGCTCCCTGACTCTCGCTAGCCTCCGCACGGAGCTGCATGTGGCGAAGGGGGACAGCTTCGAGCCCGCCGATTGGCTACGAACTCGCAACGGAGTCGTAACCGAGCGGCGGGGATCGCCAGCCAGGCCCCGCGGCCTCATGCCTCCGCGCGTCGTCTCTACTCTAACTTAGATTTAATGTATTTTTAAAATTTTTTATAAGTTATTTAAAAATATTAATTATTGACCTTAAATTCTGAAAATTTAAACATGGTCTTATGTCTATCCTAACTTCAATTTCCCGAAGGAATTTTGAAGCTAGGGCGAACAGAACGGTAGTTCGGTTTCTGGACTACTTATTATTACTTATTAATTAAAAGAATGGTTAAAATATTGTAACTTATAATTAGCCCGATCTACCGTTATGTTTCGATTACTACATGTACATCAATCGGATGACTGTTAATTTCTACTTGTCCTGAGAGGAGTTTGTTTAACGCGGTTTCATTATGATCTGGTAAAAGGGGGTCTTTAACTTATTTGATTGGTGATTATTTTATGTTAAAAGGATATTAATAATCCCCTTCATCGGTCGGTAATTTTCATGTTAATTGCGACGAACAATGCTTAAGTAAAAAAATTAAGAACTGTTCGTCGAATACGCGGTTGAGCTCCTCGGCTGTAGGGCCCGTACGTCAGAAAAGGAAGGATAGAGAGAGGGAGAGAAAGAGGAATAGAATGGGAAGGAAGCGCGCGTGGGTTGAGAGGTAGACGCAGACGTACGTGACTTGGCTATTTCCTAGATTTTGTAAACACGGCCTGGAGCACGTGTTGGCAGGCTGTCGCCACTTCGACCGGGGAAATGTTTCGGCCATTACCGACCCATTAAGGACAATACGAAAGGACTCTTACAAAAGGAGGGTAGGCAAACTCGTCGTTTCGAATCTCGGGAATCAGCAATTTGTCACGTAGGACCTTCACTCAAGTTTTCCTATAGAAAACTTGAGTGAAAGATCACGTAGTCCAAGTGCTTAGATTTTCGAGGTTCTCAATTTGTGTATTTGACATACAACATTGTCATACATAGCAATCATTTTAAAAATTATGAACAAGTGTTTGTGAGTAATCCATTGACAACCTTGTTTCCAGTAACACATTTGTATAGACAAGTGTTAGTATTATTTACTATATACGTACATAGACATGAAAAAACAGCCAATATACTCAGCGATTTCCGGGAAGTTGGTCTTCAATGCATTTTTCAAGGCAGTCTCAAAATCCAATGTCATCTTCTCTGGATTTATTTTGGGTGCCAATTTTTTTCGGCTCATAATAACGAAGAACAGAGGTGTGCACTGCAATATAGAAAATTAATAAATGTAATTCAATTTGAACAGATAT
>CAKNXH010001445.1:63509-88252 GCA_932178445.1 Andricus quercusramuli
GCCAAATTCAATGACCATGAAAATCAGAAATTGATAACAGCCCCGTAAAAAAGGGAGAGTTTTGTACGTGGCATCGGCAGCATCTTCTTTTATATCAAATTCGAAAACTATCTTCAGAAACGCAGGCAGATTTTGAATGGATTTTAAGGGAATTAATGAATTTTAAATAATTTAAAATAATTGTGAATAATTTGAAGACTTCAAGTGTCTTCAAATATTTTAAAAGAATTTAATGACAAATAATTTACCTGTATGCTCTTCCACTGTTCTTCTTCTTATATACATTACTTTTGTGCCATCGGTGGTCTGATTTGTAAAAACGGTCATACCCTTTGTATATATTAAGCAATGGAGGAACTAATGCTGAAGAAGGTGGCGTCTCCTTATCATCATTTATAGGATTGTTTGGTGGCTGTACTAGTGCAACTGCTAGTTGTAGTTGCACAGGAATTCGATTATGAATATTTTTTGCTTGGGGATACATAGCTTTAATGTACTACAATATCTAATTAATAATTGCACTTGCTGCACAAAATTACTAGTATTATTATTTTGTTTATTATTATGAGTTTTCTACAGCAATATACAATATGAAGATGAAAAATGAAATAAAGTTTCAAAATATTAGGTTATCGAAATCGAATTTCCATATAAGTTCGAAAATATAACATATTTGATTTCTTTTATGTTTTATAATACCCTAGTGAGCACGAAATTGAAAGTCGTAATTTGAAAAAAAATGTCTTGCCGGACGTTCAATTCAAAACATGTCATTCGAACGTAATAAAACACGTCCTAAGTCAGGCCAAATAATTTTTGAGAAACGTCCAATGTTCCAAAATCGTTTTTTCTTTGCTACTCTCGAAGATTAATAACTTTATTTGTTATTATTATCTCTTGCAAATCATTACGTGTTGTTTGTAAGCTAAAAAAATGTTAAATTTGTCAATTATCAATTTAACAATTTTTAATTGAGCCCACACTTGCAGTTATTTACTACAAGAAACTATCCACCTAGAAACACTACCCGAATCGGGTAGTGTCACGCCTACTCCTGGACGCTCGCCGAAAGGGAAACGGCTTAACGGTATAAAAAAAAAAAAAAAAAAAAAAAAATTAATTTGCTTCAAAATATAAAAATTTGAAGGATTTTAAATGGATTATTCTTTTTCATTTCATCTTTCATAATGTTTCAATGAAACAAACCTTTCTATATGCATTCTTTGATAAAAAAGATAAATACAAAAGTTCAATTAATGGATCGTCAACCGATAATCACGGACCACTTTGGAAACAATGGTGAGTATAATTTTACGATTGAAGGCCTATTTTTCTGAGGAATGGCAATAAATAGTTATGAGTTATATTTAAGACCAATCATGTTTAAAATTTTGATTTATTTCGTAACAGGACAAAATATATTCCAGCGCGCTTCCCAGAACTTCCTCCAGTTCGAGAGAACCATTTGTACGTAAAGCGCAAAATATATACGTACACCTGTTTCAGCTGCGGAAAAAGGTAAGACAAGGCCTTTGTTCTACCTTTTACAACTTTGAGTATTTCAACAGCCAATCATGTGATTTTTACGAAATTCAAAAGATTTAGTAGAATTTCAAGGGATTTCACGATATTTCTTGAAATTTTAAAGAAATTCATGAAATATTTTGTAATTTGAATTTTAATAAATTTTTATTTCTTTCATTTTACGTAAATCTTTATATTATTCGTCATTCGTGACAGGTTTATTGTCGTTCATCACTTTAAACTATAATATATATGACATTTTTCAAAAAACCGGCTAACATTCTTCATGCACTGAGCCTAATAAAAGAATTCACATTTTAAAACATTATTTATATAAAAAAAGTGTCTGCATCTACGTGCACGAAAATGATTCACCAAATAAAGAAAATACAGCACTTATTATTTCTACAAAATAAAAGGACCACTTTTTAATTCGTTTAATTCAATTTCAAACATTATTTTTATATTTATCCAATTTCACTTTACTTATTTATTTTATTTATTTTGAATGTAAAATAAATGAATCTGGGTTCGCACCGGTGTTATCATTTTAGTACCACTCGGAACTAGCCCTGGAATAATACTTTGTTTTTACAGTGAATGAAATATTATCTTCTAAGTAAGTATTTTTGAGTCCATTGAGGAAAATATTTATACTCATGGTCAGAATTAACAAGTTTATACAAACATTAGGTTTCATTAATCTTATTAAATAATATGTTGAAACAAACATTGAATTCGTCTATTCAAAACATTAATTCACTCAAATGAAAAAATTGAATGCGCTCATGTTAACGAAAGGCTCGCATGCGTACTTTGGTAAATACAGAATTCATTTCGGTGAACGAATACAGCTGCATTATTCAAACAACAAATTTTCTCGAACTGATCAAGTAATTTGTTGAAACGAAGTGAGTTTTTTTGTCCAAAATTTGTATTTACTTTCATGACAAATATGATATAGTTATTTTAAACATATAGGCTCCTATGAACAAATCAATTACTCTTCTAAAGCAAATACTGTATTTTTATTTAATCTTAACATTTCTTTATTTAATCAAGTGATGAAATAATATATGCAGCAAAGTGATATTTTTTTCTTTTAAATCGGACAAGAAACTGCAGCAAGTGATTCATGTCATAAAGCAGTTTACCAACGATATGCACATGGAGTTTGGACTAGAGGAATGTAGAACATAGCATTTAATCAGAGGAAAATTAGGGACTGCAGAACAAGAGAACGATTCCGTGAATGACATCGAGGCAATGACTGAGGGCAAGTCATATAAATACCTGGGTATTATCGAATCCAAGGGTATTCAGCATACGATAGTTAAGAAAAGCCTAACGACGGCCTTCACTGCAAGACTCAGATTGGTTCTGAAGAGTTTCTTAACTCGACCAACAAGATCAAGGCAATCAACAGCTATACCATCCCTGTCCTCACGTCCTCCTTCGGGCTCATCAAATGGTCGAACACCGACCTCGACCGATTAAACAGAATTATCCTCGTAGAAATGACGAAACACCAAATGCACCACAGTAATTCGGCGATTGAAACGGTAGTACTACCACGAAATAGAGGGGGTAGGAGGGGGTAGGGTAGCATTGCAGATTTCAGGAAAATGTGTGATTCACAAGTTATACAGTTGTGGGACTATTTAAACAGCAAGCGAGATGTTACGCTTTACAATACGATCTGTAAAGCGGATCTTGAATACACGCCCTTGAATTTGTCCTCAGAGGAGACCTTAAATATCAGGGCAGAAACCATAAATATCCAGAAACGGAAAAATTTGTCATTTCGATTCAGGATAGGGTTGTCAGCACCAGGAGTTATGGGAAACACGTGTTACATCAAGACGTGGTTGAGCGCTGCCGATTATGTGAAGATACCAACGAATCCATCGAGCACATTATTGATGGTTGTCGCGTAATGGCTCAAAGAGAATATACGCACAGACATAATGATGTGGCGGGCATTGTACATCAAGAACTTGGCCTAAACCTAGAACTCTTAACAGAGTGGATGCCTTTTTATAGATATATTCCAATGCCCGTTTTAGAAAATAAAGATTACATCTTATATTGGGATGTGAATATTCAGACGGATCATTACCTCCGAGCCAATCGAACTGACATCAAACTGACAGCATCGACATTGCTTGTCCGCTTAACCGAAATTTGCAGGAAACCTATACAACCAAGATTCATAAGTATAGCGAGCTGCGGCATGCAGTAAAGGCAATATGGAGGAATGTGAAACATGCATCTATTCATCCTATTGTGATTTCGGCTACAGGCAATATGCACGCAAGATGCACTAAACATCTTGAACATTTAGGAGTCAGTAGGATACCGGTGGCAGTTCAGAAGGCGGTTTTATCAAACACCTGTCGCATGTAAAAAAACTTCCTGTTGTCACCTCGAAGACTCACGGCCTCTGTGTAAGGATAACAGCGGTGAAGAAGAACTGCAAACTACACCATGCTCCTAATTTTGTACCTACAACATCATCGCGAAAGGTTTCAAACATCGTATTAAAACAACCTATGACATTCTCATCTCATCAGTTACTTGACTTAGTCCGTGGCTCTCCTAAGGTGTTCTCGCGTTGTCGTCGCGGTAGAACTTGAGCTTCCGTATCCTGAATTTTACGGCTATGCTGTCTGTGACATTATTACTGATAGGGTTTCCCATGTCAGACAGGTAGCTAATGAGGAGGAAAGGGACTAAGAGTAACACCAAAAAACCCATTTATCATGGAGAAGTTCTGGAATCTATGTAGATGGTGGTCGCTTCCCGAGGATCGTCGGGGCGCCCCTGGTGCCACCGCTAGGGGTGGTAGCATGCAAGATGGTGGTGGAAGGACAGGTAGATCTCACCGGGATACCCGAAAGGGCTCCAAGCCGACCACTTCCGCAGGAATGCCGCAGCAGCGTATCAACTTTCAAGCCCATCATGATGAGTACTTGATGCGCTGCCAATTTGAACACGAGACGGTAGCGACCACAACTTCTCTCAATGGGATAGTCTTTCGCCAAAATTTTGTAGCGAATTTCCCGAGAATGAGAATAGTAACGTAAGACGACCTTGTACAGCGAAGGCGTCAGATTACAGATGAGAACCTCCTCCCTAGAAGAACCATCAACCGAATAAGATCAGAGGTTGAGAATGCATTCCGCCAGCAACTCCAGGGTGCGCAGGCCAAAAAGAGGATTAGGTGGATGCCGTAAATGAATGGAGACGTAATTAGATGTCACTTTCAGGCAACAGCACGGGGCGGACCCATCAGGGGCGAACAACATCGTCTCTTCTTGGGTATTCATCCCGAACTAGCCCATAGATTGACTGAACAACATCTTGCTGATCAGCTAAGATCCATTAGGCAGCGCCACCTTATATCCGAGGTCGAAATAAGTAACATCGAAAAATATGTGCAACAACAACTAGCAGCACCTGCAATGCACCTCACAGATGCTGTGGAAGAGGAGGTTCAAATACCCGTGACCCAAGACGCTATAGACGAGCGGGGGCTGGATCTGGGAGATGTAGCAGGGCAACTGTCTCATGGTCGACAGTCGTTAGGTTCGCAGCCGCCGGAACCTGCCCCTGCTCCTGCTCTACTCATTAAAGAGCTAAATGAGGAAAGCCTGCGTCTTACGGTGAGCTTCACTGATGCAATCCTAGAGTTCGCAGATCAAGAAACATCAATGATAAAAGTCTGCGGAAGTTTCGACTTCAAGGTGAGATTAGTAAAATAAGAGCAAAACTGGGACGGTTGTACCAATTTCGAAACAGCAATCGGTCTCAGAGACTGACTCGCCATGTGGAGGAGATCCTTCGCCCACATAACATCAGTTCACGAACATCTACGAACCTGGACGAAGTGATTGACCATCTTAAGCAGAGGCTCATGGTCCTTTCAGCGCGACCGCGACGATTTACGAGAGCAATCATGAGAAGGAATCACAATAGGACTTTTGTAGCAGACGAAGAACGTTTCTATCGTGGACTTGCAGATGGCAAGAACAACACTCCAAATTATTGTGAACCACCTAAAACCGAGGAAATGGTCAGATACTGGTCGAGCTTCTGGGGTGACTCATAGTTCAAGTCAACTAGACACGACGTGGCTCCGCCTAGAAAAGGACAGAGTTGCACGGTTGCCTGGGATGAATAGTCTATTCATCTCAGCATCCGATGTGACTCGTATCCTGAAGAGGGCTAAGAACGGGAAAGCGCTTGATGTGGATGGGGGTGCACAGCTTCTGGTAAAAATACCTGGAGGTTCTGCACCCGACCCTTGCTGGGGCCCTTCAAAATATCTTGGAGAACCCTGATCACTTGCCCTCTTTTATGACGAAGGGTGTTGCCGATGGCAGGGACCAAGGCCAAGGATTATAGTGATTGGGATGGTCAGGGTCACTGACCTCGATTTATGGACGAAAAGGAAGACTGGAGAGACTGTTTTGGGTCGATGTTGATCGTTTTTCGGGATATAATTGTTTGGTTTGGTGTTGCAATTTTTAAAGGCGAGGAAAAGGGGGGCTGAGGTTCCGAAAGGTAAATCATTTTATTGATGTGAAGGGAGGGTTATTGATTTCTGGGGGTCGGCGAGGGTTTTTTCGAGTCTAAGTAAATTTCGTTCTTTTTTGTTGTTTCCGGGAGTGTATTAAAATTGTTTTGCATCGTCCCTAGTGAACTAATAATGTTAATGTTGATTGTTGACGTTTCTTGTGTTTTAGCTGATTACAGCCTTGCTTGTTGGGATTTAGTGTGGTGTTGGATCGATCTCCAGGGAGCGCCGCGATAAAGCAGGAGGGACGAGACCGAAGGACTCGAAGTGCACCTCTGGAGGCGGGACCGGGCCGAAGAAGTCTCGAAGTGTGCCTCTGCGGGTGAGACGGGACCGAAGGTCTCCAAGTATGCCTCGTAGGTGAGACGGGACCGAAGGTCTCGAAGTGTGCCTCTGGAGGTGATACCGGACCAGGGGTCTCGAAGTGTGCCTCTGGAGGTGTGACGGAACTGGGGGACCCGAAGTGTACCTGTGCGACGGAGGGAGTTGTGAAAGAGATTGAAGTTGAAGAGAAGCCTGGAGTTCCGAAGACGAGGACAGTGAAGTGAGGGATCTTGGAAGAAAGTGCTTGTGAAGTGTATTTAAATCATTGTACCTGCTCTAATGTCACACCACCTGTAAAATGTAGAATAATAACAGTATTTCGAAATCTAAAGATGTGTACCGAATTCAATCAGTTTCCCCTTCCCCACTCCCTTCTGGCTTGCCTGGCAGGAGACCAACCCGGTTTGTAACAAAATGGTGGATGCGCCGGGTAATCTCACAGGGGTTACATTGCTGCGAATTAAATGTAGAGAGCCCTCTCGACCCTCTCTATAAGTGTCTCACGACTATCATTTCTGACTTCGTCTATGAATATTGTGAGACGAACAACGTCCTCTCCGAAGAACAAAAGGTTGCTGTCGAGGCTCCTGCGGTTGAAAGGACCAAATCACGATTGACAGTATGGTTGTATTGCATGAGAAACACCACCAACGCAATTTGCACATGGCCTACATTGACTGCCAACAGGCGTTTCCCTCCATAGCCCACGATTATTTACTTGAGGTCCTCAAGACATATAAGATCTGTCCGCTCGTTATTCAATTTTTGGTTCACGCTATGCACACGTGGTGCACAAGGATTAAATGTTTTAGTCGTGGGATGATGAGGGATACCCGGTCCTTGCCCATTAAACAAGGAATCTTTCAAGGCGATTCATTCAACGCACTATGGTTTTGTTTAGCACTGAACTCACTAAGTTGCACACTCAACAACGCGTCAAATGGGTTCAAAATTGAGGTGGGAGTGGATGAGCCTCAACTCACCCACCTCCTGTACATGGACAATATAAAGGTGTATACAAGCTCAAAGTCGAAACTGAACAGCCTACTGAACATCTTGCTGCAGTTCTCCTATGACATCAGGATGTCTCTGGGTTTGGACAAATGCAGAAAGCTGCACTTTTCCCGTGGAGAGATAAATGCTCCGCTGATACTGGATGACCACACTCTGACTGAGGCGATCACTGATGAAGAATCGTACTGGTACCTTGGCATATTGCAGGCGAGGGATCCACTCCACTCTGCAATTAAAAAGGCGCTTGAAACTGCTTTTTCGGGTCGCCTTAGTCGGATTCTAGCGTCTGACCTTAATTCGAAGAACATCACAAAGGCAATTAACACCCATGCCATTCCTCTCCTAACATACTCCTTTGGTTTGGTCACCTGGTCCATGACTGACCTCGAGAGGCTCAACAGAATCATCCGCGTGAAAATGTCTGAGCACCGAATTCACCATGGAAGGGCAGCTGTAGAGAGAATAGTTTGGCCACGCAAGCTTGGAGGCAGAGGAATTTTGGATGTATACCTGTATACCCCTTAAAACTGCCAACCGTTGATTTTCACAACATCGAACATCTCAACACTGAACAGCTAGCTGCTCAGTGGCGGGGTGAACAATTGCACAAACAACAGCCCCAAACATTGGATCTTCCTTCCGTGGAATGTGATGCCTGAAACCTCTGGTTAAGGCGGGGATGAGTCTCTTCAGAAACGGAGGGATTTGTCATTGCCATCCAGGACAGGGTAATCAAGGCGAGGAATTACCAAAAACACATCCTTAATATGGCGGCAGTTATTGAGAGATGCCGCCTTTGTCGAAATCCCAATGAGAACAACGAGCACATCATTCACTGCTGTACGATGCTTGCCTCGCCAGAATACACGCGCAGACATAATGATGTTGCTGGGATCATTTACCAACAAATTTCCCTGAACACTGGCTTACTGAAGAGATTTGAGCCTTACGACAAATATAGCCCAGTTAAAGTACTGGAGAACGAACACGAACATTACCGGTACAGGAATATTCTGACTGACCATCGAGTCATACACAATCGTCCAGATGTCCTCTGGTTAGATAAACGTGCTCAATACGTGAGAATAATAGACGTAAGCGTTCCCCTTAACAACATTAGGCTACGATATACTGAGAAGATCCAGAAATATTTGGAGCTGACGCAGGAGACCCTGACCGTGTGGAGGGTGAACACTGTCACCATGCACCCGGTCGTGATCTCCTCCACTGGGAGCGTTCATGCGAGGTGCTTACAAATCCTGGAAGAACTGGGAGCTCAAAATTCGCTACATTTAATTCAGAAGGCAGTATTGCTAAACGCGTGCCGCATCGTCCGGAGTTTTCTGGGAGTGAACAATGATAGCGGCTGTAATCGCTTTCTGTGGCCATCCCGCGTACACGACAGATGATGAACATTTTATGCCAAACAATGCACGGTATGAAAAATAGTCAGGAGAACGAAAACGTTGCTTTTTGAAAGCCCTATACGATTATTATAACAACTTCTTGAATTTTTTTCAAAAAATCTAAAATTCAAATTTTGTTCACACAAAAAATGATGAAAAATTCCATTTCGCCGTCAAACTATGCAAGATACAAAAAAAATCACTGTGTGGCGGGTCCCAAGAAAAATATTTTCTTTGTCTTTTTGCCATTTTGCTTTTACAATATCATAATGAAAGTGAAAATGTTTGTGCGCGACAATCAAACTTCATCAAAGTACTTATTCATAATTATATACGTTCATATAACAGGGTGGTCATTTTATTCGAAGAAAAAACTTCCCGGCCATTTCCTGATTTTTTCTCGGTTCGCAAACATTTTTCACGGTCAAAGAAATTAAAAAATTTGATCTCTAGAGCTAAATATTTTTCCATTCGAAGGAATGAAAGATAAACTAAAAATTAAAGCGCTCAAAGTGGAACTCTTGAATTTCAAACTTTTTGAATTGAAGTTTAAGTTTTTGATTTCAAATATTTTATATTCGAATTATTGATAATTTGAACGTAGGAAATTTAAGGTACTAACACTTTGCAATCAAACAATTTTAAATGAAATGCAAATAAACTGCAAATTTTAGAATTTTTAACTTTTATGAATTATAGAGTTTAAAGATTCTGATTAAATTCAAAAAATATAAATCCACGTTATCATTTTAAATGCTCTAAATTAATGAATCGATCAATGAACTTTGAAATTTTGAAAATTATGTTATTCTAAGCAATTTTAGGCTAGGAACATTGAAAATTGACAAATCAAAATTTTATTTCAAATCTTGAGAAATCTAGAAGTTGTTTGAAATTTTTTCAAATTTCAAATTATTTTTGAATTTCCTTCTGAACATCTACATATCTCAATGAATAATAAATGTTAAATGTTTTTCATCCAAAAAACGCAGCGCCTCTCTCTCGCCCCCTTGCACTATCTTGTCTGGTCTATCGGAAACGGTTAAAGCGGGACTGCAGTGTAATTAATTTTGCATAAGACACATAGTTTATGTTTTATTTGCAAAAAACAATATTAAATATAAAAAAATTAATTTTTGGACAAACGACACAAGGTACGAAAAAAACTATTAAGACAAAAGTTGTTCACCCGATGAAGAGCTACACATTTTTTATCAATAATTTTTTCATAGAATGCGTAGCTCTTGTTTTATTTGTTAATAACATTAAAAATAAGAAAAATTATTTTTTTCAGAAAGATGACGCAAGGTACAAAAAATTAAAAGACAAAAGTTGCTCTTCTAGAATAGAGTGAAAAATCGTCCAAATTCCTCATCAATAATTTTTTGATAGCACGCGTAGTTTTTTTTTAATCGTAAAAAATAAGATTAGAAACCAAGAAATCAAATTTCAGGGAAAACGACACAAGCAATATTTCAATTGAAGTCTATTAATTTAATAAAAAATAACAATTCATCAGCTCAATTTTCAATTTTCGAAAACAAATATATTCGAATTCTTTAAAACCTTTGCAATTGCTATCTTCCAATAATAACGCAAAAAAAACTAGTTATAATTGGTCCAAGTCCTATTGGAAAATTTCTTCTACATGTAGAGGATAAACATTTTCTATATTATATATACTATAGGAACTTAATAACTATTCTGGGTAAAACAAAGCTTCGCATGGGCGAAGATAGCCAAGAATAATGCTCCAATGACATTATAATTCAAAAGAACACCCATGTGAAAAATGAGTCTACGTCTTTTTTAATGTCAGCACCAAATGATGGAATAGTTGCACTTATACACATAAATATTTACTTCGCCTCGAAGAATTCTTACTATTTGTGAATATGCTGGATTGTAACATTTCGTAAAAACATAAATCATTTGGCACTAATTGTAATTCAAAGTGTAAGAAAAGAAAACTGTGAAACATTTTTAATTATTATACTTGAGTATTTTATTATGTGCATTAAATTTTAATACATGCCCTTAAAGAGTATAAAATTGAAGTCAAGTGACGTAATTTAGAAATCGTGAAAGCACAAAAAATTGATAGCGTTGCATTGATTAACATGTGTTTCCTCATTTTTTGAACTACATGACATGTCATACAGCACCAAAATTTACACGTTGCTTAAGCGACCCTCGTGGCCGGGGGCATACCAGCAGTCGACCCCATCGATGCAGGATTTTGCGATGCAGGATATGGTGATCTATTTGTAGGTTTAGTTAGAGACTTTTTAGGACATCCATTGGGGAAATATTTTACAACTGAAATAGTTATAATAATTATTATAATATACCTGTGGATAATCATATATTTCTTGTAGAATAATTAGATAAGAGGTCGAATCTAAATTTTGTTACGTCCGACTCTATTATATTCTCTATTATATTAACAATGGACTAGGCGACGCGACGTTTCGATAGTGGATAAAATAATAGTAACAATATTCAGAATAATTTCTCTAGGTAAATATTTAGAAGATTGGCCGTATAATTGAGGGTCACAAAATTAATTTTTTTTTTAAATACAGGCTTTTAGAGAATGACGAGGCTCTATTTCTTTGGTTTCTATTTTTCCATCGGATGAGTATTTTTAATAATAAGCATCAAAAACTGAAACAAATTTGCCCCCAAATTAAATTACTCTTTAAGAAATGAATCATCGTAAGTTGGGCAAATATTATTGGAACTGTCTGAAATTTTGATGTACACATGAAATATACCCTAGTGATGCTTATAAACTGAAAAAAACTGAAAATAACCTACTGTTTAATAATATCTAACTTCAAATTGAGACAGGTGGGCAAAAATGTAAATTATTTGCAAAAGCGATATTTTAAGATATTTAAAAAAGTAATCTTCAGAAAATAAGAAAATGCTTTTCTACATAACTGACCTCCTTCACAGTGTTTCTGGTAGCACTTGAATGATTTCATACCGATATAATTGATGTGACGTTTATGTTTGACACAAATTGGACGAACCTTGCTGCGGCTCTGCAAACATTTTTTACGGTTCACAAGTTTTATGAAAACCGATCATTTGCAATATAAAAGAGACTATGTAAAATTCAGTTTACTTACTTGGCATTGAGATTTACACGCAAGGCACTTCAGAAGTTCCTGCGATAATTATTATTTTAATTAGTTGAAGTAAAATTTATCAAAGTTTGTATAGTTTAATAATTTGAAATCGGACATGCATTCCGTATACAATGGCATGTTTTATTTAATCATATGGATATGCTGTACACACTGACAAATGTAAGACTGGCACTTCTAATTACCAAGTAATTTTACTATTAGGAATATACTTTCACGTATTTTTTTGTAATGAATTTATTGTTACAAGTTTGAGAGAAATACAGAATTGATAATATCCTTAATGCGCAGCATGTAGAAATCTAATACAATACACAGGAAAATTTTTTAATTAACAAAATCTGTCTTGTTTCAAGGCTCAGTGGTCTCATTTTGAGACCAAACGTGGACTAAAATCTATCTTTAAGGCTCAAAAAAAGGAACTGAATAATGGTGTGAGAAGAATAATCCGCAACAAAAACAAGAATTTTTTCTGTGTATATAATATAAGAATATTAAGTAAAAGTTCTTAGAGGAGACATATAAGGTTTATACCTCAGAACCCGGTGGTTTTTCACCGATTTTTATTAAGTCTTCTGCATTATATTGCTAAAAATGTGTAGCAAAAATTTTAACGAAAAAAAAATGTTTGGTAATTTAGAAATACAATTTTTTTCTCCGAAAGTTTCAAAAATCTATTAAAAATTTGAATAACTTGAATAAATTAAATACTAGAGCAACGAAAACATTGTGTATATATGTATATTGGGGTTGCCATTATTAATTTAAGGTAAAAAAATTCAAAATGGCGGCTCAAAAGTTTTCAACATTCGTAAACTTAAAAAAAAAAATTGTTAATATTTGGCATGCATATTCCTTAAGGCATAAGAAGTTATTGAAAAATAGTTTTTACTTGAGATCAAAGATGAAAACACCCTTAATTGTGGAAAACACCCCAAAAAATGTTTTTTCACGATTATTTCGGAAAGAGTATATCGGTAAAAAATGAATTTTTGCAGACGAGTTGTACATAAAATATGCATAAAAAATTATGGTATTCAAATTTTCAAATTGCTGACCAGGTTTTTTTAACTTTTTAATACACATATTTTGCAATACAATTCAAAATGTTCCATTGAAATCAGTGGAGAGCGGCCCCAAATTTGTTCGAATCCACACAAAAATAAATACTTTTTTTTTTTTTTTTAAATGATATTTAGGGGTGCCGCAAGCCCCATGAACATGTATTTCCCATAAGAATAAAAGACGTTTTTGTAAATCTTATTCAGAATCCCCAATATTATCTCAATTGAGTCGAAACTCAACTTTTCTCTTCACAATTAGCCATGGAATACGAATGAAAGATCAATTTTTAAATACCAAGACCATAAGTCTATTGTATAGGGTCCCAAAGAAACCACATAAGTGAAAAAATGGGTTTTGCGAGTTCTTGGCGCTAATTATGATTTTGTTGCGGTTTTTCGAATGCAAATTCTTTGTAATACGTGAAATATGACTTGATACAAAAATAAGATGTTTTCATGTATTGTTTAAACAATTTAATATTGTTTTTAGCAACTTTCTCATAGAATGGAGTTAGAAAGACGCGGTTTTTTCACAAATTTCCCAGTTGTTGTTGTAAAATCTTTCACTTTGCATCGCCCTTTTATTTATGAACAAATAATAAGTCAACCACAACAAAAATCATTTTTCGAATGGTATTGTTGTATTAAGTTAATTATTTTTGCTCCTTTCGCAATGCTTAAAAAAAAGTAATTTGAAGAAAAAAAGCTATTTTACACGAAAGTCAAAAACAAAGAATAGAATAATTAATTAATTAATCATTCATTGTGTGAAATCGCTTTTTTTCTTTAAATTAATTTTTTTTTTAAGCATTGGGAAAACAGCAAAAATAATTCACTTCAAACAACAATACCATTCGAAAAATAATTTTTGCTGTGGTCGACTCATTATTTTTTCATAAATGAAGAGGCGATGCGAAGTGAAATATTTAAGAAAAAACCGCCACTTTCTAGCACTTATATAAGAAAAGATAGTTGTAAGCAATATTGAATTGTTTAAACAACTTTTTTGTTAACTTTAATTGATTACTACCTCACTAAGTGAAAAAAGGAGAGAAAGGTCAAAATTGCCGAAAAACCGCAACTATCAGGCACTGATATAGATGAAGATAGTCATAAACAATAGTAAATGATTTAAACAATTATTTTTGCCAAATATAATTAATTATTAGGTCACGCCTCATGAAAAATAGACAAACAGTTGAAAAGTACAGAAAAACCGCAAAATTCTACCATTTAAGCGAAGAGAATGTTATGAACAATGATAATAAATTGTTTAAACAATTATTTAGTTAGCTTGAATTCATTATTACTTCATTCCAAATAAAAATTGAACAAAAAGCCAGAAATTTAAAAAAACGCATCTTTCTAGCATTATTCAAATATAATATTATTAGTAATTATAATAAATTGTTTAAACAATCAATTTTATTGATTCCAATTAATGACTTGAATTAATTGAAAATTTTATTAAAAGTATTTTTTTTTTGTTGCAATTTTGTAGCATTTTTCTAAGAGAATATTATTGAAATTATTAATAAATTGCTTGAACAATTACTCTTGTTAACACTGATGAACTATCACTTCCCTCTAATTGAAAATTGGACAAAAAATGGAAAACTTGTGAAAAAACCGCGTCTTTCTAACACCATTCTATGAGAAAATTGCTAAAAACAATAATAAATTGTTTAAACAATGCGTGAAAACATCTCATTTTCAGTAATTTTAAAGAGAAGTGTTGAGTTCCAACTCGATTGAGGTAATGTTGAGGATTCTGAATTAGATTTACAAAAACTTTTTTTTCGAAAAAAAAATGGATTCATTTTTGTGTGGATTCGAACCAATTTGAAGGGTGTCTCCATAGAAATATAAAAAAAAATTTCTAATGCATTTTTGGACTACCCTACTCCTCTATCTAAATAAAGTAAAACTCACCACATCGACGATGGTCCCCATGAATAAGGCAACGATGGCTTTAAAAATAAAATATAAACACATTTATCTCAAAAAAGGATATTAAACGTTTACACCTAACCTAGATGAAGCTTTTTTTCTCAATTTGTTTGAATGACGAAGTGACTGGGCACACCGAAAATATTTGTGTTACGCTCGCCGAATCTTAGTGAACCTACACGGAAAAAAATTGTCCGTAAGACAGTCACGAGCTAGAAAGTATTACAAAAAGGTTCTTCACTTTTTTTTGTCAATAATTACAAAAATATTACAAATGGTCAGGAATATAATCTCAGAGAGCTCACAAGCTGGCCAGACAAATCTAGAAACTGAGAACTAGTTACACTGTTAGAAATTTCCTGAAATTTCAGTCAGTTTTCAATTACTTATGTCACTGAAATTTCATAAATTTGACTTTGAAAATTAATTTGAGGCCAAGTTCATTAATTTTCAGTAATACGAAAATTAATTTTGAAGCAAAAGTTATTGAAATTAAACAAAGTTAACTCTGAAACCTGTTTCAATTGCTTGTACATAAAATATTATTGGTGGCTGAATAAATTTCACTGTGGTTTACGTAATATTGATGAGTCCAGTGGCGGATCCAGGACGAAACGCACTCATTCCTTTTTATGGGCTGTGTGGGCCTATTTTATATATAACGCCAGTCGTTATATAACATTTTTTATTACATTCAATAAACCTAAATGAAAATATGAAAAAAATATAAAAATAATTCATGAAGCTAAATTTAGAAGTTTTGTATGTGATATACATTGAATATCCATATAATATCCATGAACATTTACAAAAAATTCAATGCACTATCTCTGAAAATAGTTTCAAAACTTACATTGAAATTACAATAAGGCTATTTAAATTTCAGTGTTGCATAAAATTTCAATGAGTCTTTCACTAACCGTAGTGTAGAAAGCTTCACTAACATTTTCATGAAATTTCATGAACTTATTTCTAACAGTGTATTCTGTAATATCTTCACAGAAAAAACTGAGAAGAAAATTTGTTGCGGGAAATACATGTGCTTGGTATGGGAAAACAAAAAAAAAATTTTAACGGATATTTGTGTAAAGTTTATCATGTGAAGTTAATTTTTGTTGCAAAAAATCTTTTTTCGGAAAACGATGTAAAGTTCATCTTCTGTTTTTTCTGTGTTTACTGTTTTCTAGAAAAATTCCGGGTTCGCCTACACGTGGCCCGCAATGCTTGTACAGACGCGCGGCGCATGTGTCTTATGCATGTTTGCTTTGAGTTCACCGGATGAGTGATTAGAACTTTGATAAGCCTCGACGGACAAATTTTTTCCATGTAGACAAGGAGTTCAAATAATGCAATTCCAGTCAGTTTTAACTGAGATTCTAACTGTTGAATGAAATCTCTTCACAGCAAGTATGTATTTTTTGTGTATAGAGGATTACTCACTTATAAGTAAGAAAGCGAATGACACTTCTCCCTTCATCTTGAAAACTGAGCCTTAAGGCAAACTTTTTCAGAACAATTTTTTTTTCTCAGGAGAAAATTTCGAAATAACGATGTTTTTCAAGAAACTGTATACTTCGAGAATGACAACAGTCATTGTTAACATTGCTTTATATAGCATTTTCCGCATCTGTGTACACTTCTTCAGTAGGTTGGGAAGGTTCGGTGCAAATGAAAATAATTTCAAGATCTCGCAATGTGTTATTATTCACCTGAAAGTACAAAGGTTTTAGAAGCAAGAAATGAAATGTAATGATAGATAGTATTGACCCGGATGCAATTCATTGCAAAAGTTTTTTCCTTATGCAACAAAAATTGAATGAAAAATTTTATTTTTTCAGAAGCTGGTAACAATATGTGTCATTGCTATTTTTCACAGTCAAAATAAATGCACCGGATACAGAGTCAACTATGATTTAGCGAGCAAATTTTTGATTCAATGTGATGCAAATATTTCGAAAGTGTAAGAAACTTTTTGTTAGAAATTATAATTCTAAATAACTTTCTTCTCCTCATGTTTTATTCTGTTGGTTAGCAGATCGCGGAAAAAAACATATTTCATTGTTTCCAGAAGAAAGGACTTACAGAAGTCATGATGCATATGGTCAATAATCTACCCAAAAAATAAAAATTTTAATAGCTGATCTTTTTGAGAATAACCATGTTTTTCATTTTCTGATAAGGCGACGTAGGTCTTGAGTCTTAGAAATTTTGTATTTGCGTACACGTCGAAAACAAGTTTTCATGATTCAGCATGTATGTTAAGATCTTGACCTAAAAATAGGTTCCCAAAAACTACTAACAACGAGGTATTGGATTTTTCGAATTAGAAATTCACGTATTTTTATTTTTTTATTTTTTCATCAATTTTGCTTTCATTTTCAAAGTTGCATAAAAAGGCAAGTCATGCTTGATTTTAAAGTTTATTCGCTGAAACTCTTTAAGCTTAGAGAGTAGTTTTAGGAAAAATAAGCACCAAACACGTATATCAAAAACTAAAAAATAAGGCCATCTCCTAAGTTGTCTAGAAATTCACTAAAATTTACCAAAGTTAAAAGAGCTGATAATTTATAATTTTCAAGTTCAACTGTCTTGATTGTGTATCAAGTTTTAAGGTATATTATATTGAATACAAATATAATGGTAATTATTTTATTAGAGCCTTTGTTTTAATTTCTGAGGTACAGTGCATTTTTGGAACGTTCTCTATTTCCACTGTTTACATGATTTACTTTGAAAAATATTGCATTTATATGAAAATATTCTTCAGAGCAACTACGCATTTCGTAAAGATGCAACTTTCTTGCGCACAAAATTTTTTAGTGAAATCATTATTTTTCGATAAAATTGACCAAAAATGATAATCACGCTGATTTTTTATAATTTCGTTCAAAAAAGGAGCTATAACAGTGACACTAGTTTTTACGATGAAAAACAAAAGTTCCTTTTAGTTTTTCTAATTCATCAAAAAAGGTGTTGATTTTTCAACATGCATTTTTATAACAGACGTAATGATTTTAGGAAAACACAATATAGATTATTTTTTGTATTTTTTCGCGAAGAAAGTTCAGAATACAATTCCAGATAATAGTATACAAAAATTTTTTCTCGATAAAATTTGTGCGTTCGAATAAATTCAATTCTTACAGCATTAAGGCAATTTACCCTTCAATTTTTTTGTAAGTTATTGATGGGGAAATTTAAACTGTAGTCGGAAATATGAAAAAAATGTTATAAAATTTATCCTACAAATATTAACGGATAAATTTTTGTTCGAGAAAAAAGGTAATACAATTCCAAAGGGTACTTTCGAAACCAATATTTGAAAGGTCTCACATTGATATAAATACACAAATATATAAATATAAAATTAAATTTATTAACACACACACAATCCATATCGTTGAACTTGAAGATAAGAAATTATCAGTTCTTTTAGCTTTGATAACATTTGATTCATTCCTAGAAAAGGTTGAAGATGGCCTAATTTTTTTTGTTTTTGACATACGTGTATTGTAAATATTGTTTCTAAAACTACTCTCTGAAGTGAATAAATTCAGCCAATGTTAAAGCTCAAAATTTGTTATGAATTGCCTTCTTTATGCAAGTTGGAAAAGAATAGGAAAAATGTCAAAAAATCAAACCAAATTAGAAAAAGCCGATTTTAAAAAATCCTTTGGAATGACACATATGTATGAATATTAAGGATCCTATATAATCATTAGTAACTTAAAAACTTATAATTCAAGTGCAAAATTGAAAAATATATATTTTCACTCGCTAATCAAACAGAAATAATTCTGGCAGGGATTTACATTTTCTATTCGATTTCACAGTTTACGTTACAAGTGAAAAGTTTATGATTATCCAATAGAAATAAAAATAAGTGGAATTTATAGCAGAATTTGTTGCTAAATTTGCATTTTTTTTCACAACTTAGATCCAAACTTACATTATTTTTAATATTTCTCACTAGCACAGAAATGAAAACTCACGTTTTGTGTATGCATGACATTTATAACTCACTGAGTCACGCACAGCTAATTCAAAGATATGAAAATCCATTAATTAGAGACATAGTTGTCTGCTTCAGAAACAAAAATTACTTTCCTCAAATATATTTTAGTCTTGTTCATTTGATTTTTCGGCATTTTTTTGTTTGAACTATATAATATTTTAATGCAGTTTACAAGACTTTTAAAGACTTTTATAAATTATAACATTTATGTCTAGAAGAATTTTTTTTTCTTAAAATCGAACTTTCTACTTTTCTCGCAAACAAGATCAGATGCAAAAAAATTTTGAGACAAAACTTTGCACAACTAATAATTTTCTATAAAAAACTATCTGTTGCAATATCTTTCATCGTTTCTGAGAAAAATTAAGAAATTACATTTTTAGGGAAAAAAAATTCTCCCGGGCTCAAAAATGGTTGAGCCCGCACGATAATATTTAGAAATTCCAAAAATCTTCCCCTAGTACTCTCAAAGAAGAAAGGTCTGAAGATTCTCCATGTGAAATATATAGAAAATTAGATGTACGAACAGTACAAACGTATGCAACAAGGAAATTTCAAAAATTCAAATTTCGGGGGTCTGACACAGAATTTTATTTTGTTTCTATCTGGCAACCAAGAGGGAACAAACAATAATATGAAATGTACAAACAGTACAAACGTATGTAAAAATAAAATTTTCAAAAATGTGAACCTCACGGGGGTCTTCAAAATCCTCCTGATATTTCCTGAATTTCTTTAGTTACAATGTCTGTTATCATGGATTCCGTATCGGTTTCGAAAACAGGTGCTATATTTTTCGGATTCATTTATGGCGAGGTGGTAATTAAATTCTCCTGTTGGAATTTCATATTTGTGAAGTCGGGTTGGATTATTGATGTTTTCTATTTAAAAATTGAACTGTTTGGTTTAACAATAATAAACATTACTGACATTTGTGTTTTTAGCAGAAAATTGTTCTTCATGATAGAAAATTCTATGATTCAGTAAAAATTAATTTTCTCATGTGAAGATTCATCGTTTGTGTTGAAAAAAAAATTTTAACTCAAAATTCAACTATTCCATGTTTCGTGGAAGGCTCATCTTTCTTGGATGGGAAGGAAACATGTTTTTGCACACATTGAACAAATTCAGAATGATGTTAAGAATTTTAATAAATATTATAATTATTACATTGATGTAATATTATAACAATAATAACATATAATTGTCATAATAATTATAACAATGACAATTATGGAGTGATTTGAAGTAATAAGAAATAACGAAACAAAAAAAGTAGGTCACAAAAAATAATGTCACGTTCCGGAATAATTATATTTGGAATGTTCTCTCTTTGTTATAGGCCAGTAGGCCTAAAATTGGCAACCACTGTTCGAAGTGATTTAGTCATGTAAGACCCAACTCGATTTTCAGAGCGAAAGTCGAGTGGAGATTTTCCGGCTGAATCACTTTACAACAGTGCCTGCTTTCACCCATTGAGTGAGTCATCAAACCATGGGTGAGAAGGGCCTTATAGCGACAGTGCCAATAACAGTCCATTGTCAGGGTCCCCTAAACGACGCGCCAGGCTGACGGCTGGTCCGCCGGGATTTTCCCCGGGTGGGAAAAACAAGTCGTTAGTCACGTACGACAGAGGCAAAACAAGCCGCCGGGCACGTACGCCGACAGCAAACAGGCCACTGGTCACGTACACCGGCCACGTTTGTTCTCTGTCTCGCTCTAGCCTGTGTGCGTCAACACAGGGAAGCTCAACGGGGACGCGTTCCTCATAATCAAAATATTTTACTTTTCTCAAATATTTTGGATATTTTGATTACCGTATTTTTTTCTTCCTCTCAATGCTCTAGTGTTCCCCTTTAAAATAATCTCATCCCATGTTTTGACTCTGGCCATTTTAATTTTCATTTTACATAATTATTCTGGAAACGATTAAGCTTTAGGAATTGTTTAATTTTTTAGTAATTCTTATTTTACTCTTTTGTAACTTTACATATTATTATAATTCTCTTAGGGACTAGGAAATTATTAAAAGCATTTAGTTTTAAGAATTTTAAATATTCTTGTAAATTTTATATTCGTTAGTCATATCATTTTATGTAATCGGATAATAATTGTGATCATTAATTATAATGTTATTAGGATAAAATAACTAACTTTATAACTACTTTAGCTAGAGTAATTCTGCTTGCGCAGAATGAAAGTAATAATTACCAAACTATATTTTTACCAATTGAAACTGTAAATTTTCATTTGAAAGTATTTTTAATATTAAGTTAAAAATGTATAAAATCATTGTAAACGGCGCAAGGCGCGCGAAATCGACGGCAGGCAGCACGGAGAACGGTGTCCCCACCGCTCCGTTGCGACTCCAGTTCCGGGCGTCTCAGCCAATCAGCGGGCCAGCTACAGCTCCCTGCCGCGTTCGATCTCTCGCGCCTCTCGCCCATAAAAGCCGGTGCACGAGCTGTTCTCGTCACTTGGCGATTGACTCCTGACTCTACAGCTTGGTCGTACGCAGCTCGCGTCCGCTCAAGTTTGGCAGAGATTTTTTTTACAATCGACCAAATATATCAAAATTCTAAATCCATTCCTTGCCTTATTTCTCTCCTACCTTCTCTCTCTTTTTCTTTTCTTCTCTTCCTTCGGTACGCCTCCGCGGCTCCGGGAAGTCTCTTTTCTCTTCTCTTCTTTCGGTACGCCTCCGCGGCTCCGGGAAGTTTCCTTCTATCTTTTCTCTTCTCTTCCTTCGGTACGCCTCCGCGGCTCCGGGAAGTTTCTTTCTCTCTTTTCTCTTCTCTTCCTTCTGTACGCCTCCGCGGCTCCGGGAAGTTTCTTTCTCTCTTTTCTCTTCTCTTCCTTCGGTACGCCTCCGCGGCTCCGGGAAGTTTCTTTCTCTCTTCTATTCTCTTCCTTCGGTACGCCTCCGCGGCTCCGGGAAGCTCTCTCTCTTTCTCTTCCTTCGGTACGCCTTCGGGCTCCGGGAAGTTCTCTCTCTTTCCTTCGGTACGCCTTCGTGGCTCCGGGAAAATTCTGTCTCTCTCTCACTTTCCTACCTTTCTCCTTCCGTCCTTATGCCTCACGGTAAATACACTCGTTTCCGCCCCGGCAAACTTACCCGAAAACGCCGACGGGAAGCCGCCCTGGCTTCCTCCTCCCAGCCTCCTCTACCTTCCTTGCCTACAAAACCTCCTCCGCCATCCTCTCCCGCACATCCTATCCTCCTTATCAGTTCCTCGAAAATCCTTTCTCCTCGTTCCCGGGTGAAAATTATCCGTGTATCCTCCACCTCCTGTTCTACCTCTACGTTGTCGGGCCGCTTAGACCTAGAATCTTTTCGGCCCCGCGCCATCCCCTCTACCCCCAGGAAGGCCGACGACAAGCCTTTCGACTTCCTGGTGCCCGTCACCCCTCCGCGACCCTTGCCACCAACCCCACACGTGGCCCACCAACCATCGATCTGTCGCGGCCCCTCGCTGCGTCCCCAGATCCACACGAAGCAACGCCTGGACAAGCCCGTCTAGCACCCGACCAGCGATTCCAGATACCGATGGACGCACTACAGGCCTAGAAGTATCTTCTTTCACCCCGCGGGGCTACAACCATTCACCAGTCCCTCCCGAGCAGCCCAAGGAAGGAAGAGCTGTCCATGAAGAACCTCGACAATTTCTTAGCCGAAAACAACCGGCACTTTCCCATCCGGGGTGCTCCTGCCTTCCAACTCCGCCGGGACGACGCCCGACCAGCGCCACAATAGCGCCAGACCAGCGCCACATCCATACCTGGCAGCGCCCCATCTGCGCCTGACCAGGATTCCAACCCGAATTAACGAGGACAGCTACACGTCACCTACACCACTACACACTCCTGTGATTAAGTCGGCCATCCATAAAAACCGGCTTACATCATCTTTCTGGAATTTCATTACTTAATTATTATCAACTCAATAGGTCGACTGAAAATTTAATGAGAGCAATATTATTTAGATAGCTGGAATTTCAAATTAAAATAATAATTTGAAAAATAAATTTCATATCCAAAAATTCTCTTTGAAACAAAAAACCATTCCAACTAACATTCAAGTATTTGGAAAATTATACTAGTTTATTGTGAATTCGTTCTTTTTTGGTTATAAATTAATATTTTTTTCCAAAAATTCAACTAGTATGTTATGAATACACCTTTTTTGTTGAACATTTATAATTCAAGGAGAGAATTCATTCAATGGGCTGAAAATTTCACTTTATTCTTATCTTGTCTCAATTTTGCAGAAAAATGCAAATTAATATTTTTCATAAAAACCAATAAAGTTTTTTCTTCTTCAAGACGTATTTATCTAATTTAGAAATTATTTAAATGATTAAACTAATTGTAATTATCATATTAACCTATAAATAGTATCTATTATTTATTACTATATTAATCAGCATAACTCAAATTACAGAGTAACTTGAACTAATTAGGAATAACGACAAAATAAGTCTAGATCATCGAAAATAATTGCACCTTCCTTTTCTAAAAACAGGTTTTTTCTAAATGCGGCGCTTATTCACGAAAGTTTCTCAACAGCGAATCTGAATTACCTTGTATCAAAAGAATTCGGAACGAATGGTTTCCACATTGAATGTTTACATTCGCATCAAAGAAGTTATTAGATTTGTGTTAAATTTATTAAAATTGATATTTTTTAATTAAAAATTGAACTGTTTGGTTATAAATTTCGACTAAATATTTCAGCAAATTATCGCGAATACAGTCGGTCTGACGGTCAAAATTAAATTTCAAAAAAAGTCAAAAACATAATTATTTTCTAAAAAGAAATCCTTAAAGTTTCGATGAAACAAATATATAATTTGAAAAACAAGGGGATTTTTAAGTCACATAATTTATATGACTTTCTTTTTGTCAACAAAATAGTAAAAGTTATCATTTTTTTCATTCGAAGCCTCAAAGATCTTGCAGAGGCTCCCATAATTTATAAAAGTGTCACATTGTAACTGGTATGATGATTACAGGTGGACGATGCAAGATAAACTATGACTATTCACTCAAAATTTTTTTTTTTTGTGTGAAAAAATTGATCTGTTTTATTGAGAATTTACCTGCAATCTTAAAAATGGACTCTTTTGGTTCAAGGATCATCATTTTCGTTAAAAATTCATCTATTTTGTAGAAAATTGATGTATTTTTTCGGAAACTAGACTTTTTTTCGAACATTTATTTTAGTTGAAAATTGAACTATTTTGTTGAGAATCGTTTTTTTTTTCAAAATAATTCTTTTCAACTTAAAATGGAACTATTATATTTTTACAGTGAAATTAATAGTTTGAAAATAATTCACCTTGATTAAGCATTCATTTTTTGTTTGCAAATCGAATTAGTCTATTAACAATTTCTTTATTTTAATTTTTTTTTTTAAATTCATTTTTCTTCCTGAAAATGCAGCTTCTGTCTGGCAAATACCGATTCTTGGTTGAGAATTGATCTACTTCGCTAATTTTTTCTTTTCGAAAATACATGCTTTTTGTAAGTCATTCAACTAATTAGTTAATTTAATTTCCTTTGGTTTTTTACATGAAGTAATATGATTTCCTCAGTTAAAAAAAAAACGCAAAATATAAAAAAGCGTCAAGTTACTTGTTTCCAGATTTTTAGGAGAAACAAATTTTCTCTTTTGAATTTATTCTTATCTTCTCTCGAACTTATAGACAAATT
>CAKNXH010001445.1:88652-131335 GCA_932178445.1 Andricus quercusramuli
GATAAAATATAATTTATTATATATATATAATAAATTATATTTTATCATATTAATTATTATAATTAGAATTCCTGAATAAATTGAACCAATTTAAAATAATGAAAAAACAAAAGTAGGTCATAAGAAATAATGTTTTCTTCGTTTTCTAAAAATACGATGTTGTTTTCTAGAAAATTTCTTATCAGGGAATCTGAATTACCTTGTATCAAAGGAATGCGGAACTAACCGTTTCCACATTGAATTTTCTTTCATGTATAAATTATAAAAATATAAAATAATACATGAAATAAAGAATATGTTTGTTAGAAGAGTATTCTGTTTTATTTATTATTCATTATTTGTTGTTGTATATTATAAAATTTTTTTAATTCTTTCGACTCGGGAACTTTCTAATTTTCTGTTGGCCGTTTAATGGCGGGAATTTCTTTTGTCAGGAATTTTCAAATTCTGTAATATCATAAACTCTGGATTGTTTCATTATCCTAAAATTTTGAATTTTTGGCAATTGTTTAACTTGGGGAATTTCATATTTTGAATACTTTCTTTTTTGGGAATTTTATTTATTTCATTAATTAATTTTTTATTTTATGGGATGGCGGAAAAATTACGAAAAATTAAATTCCAGGACTGCGAAATTGCGGAAAAAGGAAATATTAGAAGCAGAAGATTTCCAGAATTATAAAATATCCGACACTGCCGAATTTGCGACACTAGAAAGTTCTGAAATTTAAAAATTTTTTAAATTGTCTTCCAATCAATATTATTTACTTATTGAAAATATAGTAACCTTAACTGTTTTTTGCAGTTAGAAATATCTATTTTCACTTCTTCATATTTCAAGTTCGAATAAAATGTAAAAAAATACATTCGACAACAAAAAATTGTAATTGCAACAAGAACCCATTACTTTCAACCGGAGATATTTAATTCCATACAATTTTTTTGGATTCATAAAATATTATTGCCTTCTCTCAAATTATTTTAAATTCACCTTGGGTTTGTATTATTATTTTCTTAAATTCCTTTCAAATTTTCTAAATTCAATGGAAACTTAATTATATCAATTAATTTTGCTGAAATTTTCAAATTCTTTTTAATTTCGAAATCTTTTTGGATATTCTCTTCAAATTAATTGAAGAAGAAAAATTATTTAGCATTTTCCAAGGAATTTGAAAAAGTTGTAATTCTTCATAAATCTTTCGAAAGTCAACGAAAAATAAGAATAAAAAAAAAGGGTGAATCATTAGCCAAAAAGTTACATCCTTATACAATTAGATGCAGTCTGAACTAGAATAATAAACCTTCTCTAAAAATGAATGCTAAATTGAAAAAAATGAAAAAAAAATGTATTTGAATTTTTAATCCAAACGTTTTGGCAGTCGAAAAAAAAATTTCAAAAAAATTATACTTTCAGCTGGGAAAATGATATAATATAATATGGCAACAAAATGTTTAAAATCCGAAAAAATTATATTAAATTAAAAGTCTTCGATTCGAAGAAATGGTTTTTTGTTGCAATGCAATTTTTGGATGTTGAATGTATTTTCTTGAAATTTTGTTGCAACTTCAAATATCAACTTCAAGAGATTTTTTCATGCTCTTTAGTATTTTTAATTTGAATCATAATTTGAAAAATACATTTAAAATTGAAAGGAATTTGTTCTTTCATTAAAATATTTAATTACTATTTTTTGAATAAGTGAATGTCGGGAATCCGACAGCGTCGGATATTATTTTTTAATTTCGGAAATTTCCTTTTTGAAATATTCTCTTTTCCGGAAATTTTACAGTGCTGAAATTTTATCTCGCGGGATTTTCCAGTCCTCTCATAAAATTAATAAATAATGAATGAAATTACCTAATTCTTGAGAAAGCAAATATACCAAATATATAATTCACGAAGTTAAAAAATTTCAGACAATTTTAAATCCTAGAATAATAAACTATCCCATAGTTGATGGTACTACCGAATTTTAAAATTCCGATAAAAGAAAATTCCGAAATTAAAATTGCCGACAGCGAATGATCCATTACCGAATCTAAGCAATGAAAAAATCGTTACATTATAAAACCTTAAGTAATAAATAATAAATAAAACAATTTTATTTATCTATCGAAAAGATTCTTCATTTTATTTGATATTTTATATTTCACTGTTTATCCATTAGAAAAAATTCACTGTGGAAACCATTCGTTGCGCATTCTTTTGATACAAGGTAATTCAGATTCGCTGATAAGAAATTTTCTTGAATAAAATCCGAATTCTAGAAAACATGATATTTTTAGAAAACAAACGTTACAATATTTCTTATGGCCTACTTTGATCTTTTCCTTATTTCAAATTTTTTTATTTTTTATACGTTGATACAAGAATAATAATTAGTTAAATTATTTGAATAATTTTTAAATTAGATAAGGTCTTGAAGCAGAGAAAATTTTATTCATTTTTATGGGAAATATTAGTTTCCATCTTTCTAAAGAATCGAGACAAGATAAGAATAAATTGAAGGGAGCAAAGTTGTTCAACCAAGTTGAATTATATTCTAACAAAGAAGTTAAATTTCTAACAAAAAACGATTAATCCTCAAGCCAAAAAGGAATAGTTCCATTTGCAGTGAAAAAAACTCATTTTCAACAAAAACAAAAAAATTTCAACAAACTAGCACAATTTTTAACAAAAAAAGAAGTATATTTTCAAAAAAAATTCATTTTCGACAAAAAAGTCTGATTTGCGACAAAATGCATGAATTGTCTCCCAAATAGTTGACTTTTCTACCAAACGGATGAATTTTAAACGAAAACGATCATTGTTTAACCCGGAATGTAAGAAATTGAAACAAGAATTTTAGTACATTAGAAAAATAATTCAGAAAAAAGAATGAAATGCAAGTGGATTTAGAGGAAGATAGGGAAACCGTTTGTTCCATATTCTCTTGATGCAAAGTGAGACAGTTTCGACGATAACCGCATAAATTAATTTTTACTAAATGCTAAAATTTTCAACCAAGAAAATTGAATTGTTACTTAACACACGAATTTTTAGTAAAGTATTTTAATTTTTAACCAAAAATATCAATTGACAATAATAATCATGTAGTTAACTTTTCAGTTAAGATTCAATTTTTCACAGAAAAAAAACAATAACTACAAAATTTCAATTAAGAGAATGAATTTTCAACTAAATTGATGAATCTTGATTTGAATCTCTTTAACTTTTTAAATTCATTTTTGGGATGGAAATTAATTTTTGAATATTATCATTTTTGAACAGAGTAGTTAAATTTTCAACCCAAGAAATGAATTTTCAACCAAAAAAAGACGAATTTCAAATAGAACGATTCGATTAAAAAAAAAGAATGTTTAAGAAAAAAGATTAAGCTTTTGACAACAAATGTTGACTTTTGAACTGAAAATGATTTATTTTCAACCACAATTGTAGCAGTTTCGGTTTCAGTTGTAAAACCTATTTTTCAAAGAAAAAAAAACTTGTTCAGTATTTTACCAAAGAAAATAATTTTTTCAGCTGAAAGTATAAGTTTGTTAAATTTTTTTTCACTGAAAAAACGTTTTGATAAAGAATTCAAATATACATTTTGAATTCATCTTCCTTGTCTAAAAATCTGTCCCGTTTGCTAGAAATTTTATTTCTTTGTTATCAAAAACACAAGTTTTCGGTTTATATATTATATTTATCTGTTTGGTTGAAAATTATAAAAGTTTCAAAATGTAGCTTTTTGGCTAATGATTCACCGATTTTGTAAAAAAAATCCTTATTATTTGTTGACTTTTGAAAGATTTATGAAGAATTACAACTTTTTTAACATTACTTGGAAAATTGTAATGATTTTTTTCGTAAACTAATTTCAAGAGAATATTTTAAAAGATTTCGAAACATTTTTAGAGATTTTTAAAAATGCCGAAAAATAATATTTGAAGATTTTTAGGCAATTTTTTTCAGTTTTAGAAGATATTTTTGAAAATTCACACTTCCAAAATGATTTACAATTTGAAAATATTTTGAAAATTTGAGAACAATATATAGATTTTTCAAGATTTCAAAAAAAAAAACAGAATCTTTCCAAGAATTTAGAAGGGATTCAACAGAACCACAATTTTTTTAGGGCGTTTTTAGATTAATTTCATTTTAAAGGCATACAATTTTCAATTATTTATTTTTGAAAAAGAATTTCAGAAAATTTCATTCATAGAATTTATTCAGCCACATCGAATGATACATGATACAACAAGAAATTATTATATTTTTCTTTAATTTCCGCACTTTCAATTGGAAATTTTGAAATTTCAGAAGCTTAAGATTGAGAATTAAAAAAATTATCAAATTTACAAAGGACCTTTTTAAACTATATAAAAACCAGGAATGTAAAATTTAATATTATTCCAGGAAGTTTTAAATTTTTATCACATTTAACAAAAAAAATTTCAATTGTAGAATATAATCTCAAATTCTTTCATATTATAGTTGTTAACGTTTCGAGTTTGTACGTTGCTCTATTGGAAAAGTTAAATAAAAAAATCATTTTAGATAGTTAAATTATGACTTTCTCCCCCTCATTTTAAATATTGATCCAACTAACAAAATGTTTCAAATAAACTACAATGCAATAGCACAAAATTTTGCCCCAGTTTGACTTCGACTCATTAACTTTCATGTTTTAAGTAAGCACATTTGAGAAATAATGCCTCCTGTACATACATTATTTAAAAAAATAATTTTGGCTCTTGAAATAAAAAAATGTTCATCGTCCTATCATCCTATCAATATTACAATATTCCATTGAAGTTTAACTCCTTGAGAATATTTTGAACGAGAATGGGATCCACAATATGAACTAATACATTTTTTTCCAACTAAAGGAACATACATTCATAATGTGCTGATATAGGATAAACAGCAAGAAATACAACTTTATGAAACAATTTTTGTACACTGCTTAGGTTTAAGATTTTCATTTTTATCAACCTTTTTTATCAGAAACATATTTTGGTTTTATGGTTAATCAAAATGTATGCTGCTATGCATTTACTGAAGAAAAATTCTTGCAACTTTCATTATAAGCTAAATATGAGGAGCGTCTACCGGACTGGCTCGTAATTATTATTTATTATATATGGCTCCAAATATAAATATATTGTAAAATATAACTCAATACCTGCGTAAACTATCGACGAGCATGTTCTTCAACTGTTGCTAAAGTGCCTCAATTTTTAAAATATTAGCATGAAACCTTTTTTTGCGTAATACCGCAAATTTTGATAAAATTCTTTGTCCAATAGGCTCAAGTCTAAGGCAAAATGTTAATGTCACAAAAAGATATTTAAAAAATTGTACAATTTCCATGTTTTCGAAAGAGTATTAAAACTCTAGAAATAATTCACATTTGCCATTTTTCTTTGCAAATGGATTTTTGTATATGGGAGATTCTTCGCGCTAAGGTAGTCCATATATTAAGTAATTCTCTTACGAGTTGGAAGGATTCAAGAGTATTCTTGATGCAGCATTTTTTTATGAAACTATTTCTGTTCAAATGAAAGAAAACACTGAAAATTGTTTGAACGTGACAATTTGTTTAAGTTAGTTCTTAAGCTATACTATTTATAAAATGTAGAACATGCATAGTGAGACATGAAAGATAATGATGAGAATACAACTTTTTCAAATTTGTAGCTAATAATTTCTTACAATCATTTAGAAAAGTGTCTTCAATAAAATTCCTATTTATATATACGATATTTTATACAACTCATTATACTGATTTTTTTGCATTACATCATCCAGCATTTATGATGTGAAGTCACTTTTTAGTTACTTTCTTCAGAAAAAGTCACTTTATATAAGGAAAAGGCAACTTTAATCACTTTAATCCATCTCACTTTAGCTTTTATTTTTTTTAAATTTGAAGAAAAAATTTGGAATCTTCTAATGTTTTTCGAAAGGTGTCTCACAATCTCTTACTTAGCCAAACTACCTTCGCCTTCTTTGCCGGATGTAAAAGCTGATTCTTGGTGGCAGCGGTGGGATGGCCAGTTTTTGATTGAATTCAGTGTTTTTGATCTAAATTTAAGTTCAGTGTTTCCTTAAAATCTCAAAATTCACATTTTCTGTTTTTTCACCAAATTTCTTCAAACCCTTCTTCAACACGCAATACTTTAAAAGTACAAATTATTGCAATTTCAAAGATAACTCGAAACTGTGGTGTAAAAATTACAGTTCTCAAACAAATTTCTCTTTTACGGATTGATCACCCGTGAATGGAACTTCTACAATAGATTCATTTCTTTACAGCCTCAATCAATTTTGAATAAAAGTTGAAACTATAGCTTCAATCTATTAGATAGAAAAATTAGGTACAACATATTTCCAAATTTCATTTTAAAATCAGTGTTTTAACCAAACGGGATTCTGAAATTAACTTATCCGGTCTATGACAGCTCGATCTGTCATTGCAGAATTAAATACAATCATAGACTTCGAATCGGTACAGTCAATGTGTTTCTCATCGTTCGTAAACGAAGAATAAGTGTCTTACCAGTACTGCCTTTTCTACTGAATCACGAAAGCGGTCGAATGCCAGTGATAGGTACGCGTTACGATCAGACCGTTTACCTACACTACGGCAATGCTTTCAATCATTCGCGTTTAATAGAACTTGTAGTATTTAATTAAAGTGAATAACCAAAGTCAATCATAAGAGGGGTTAATACACATTTTCCATTTTAAAACAATCCTCGTGCAAACGCAGAAATAAATTCATTAAAAGTCTTTTATTCGTTTTTTTTTCGGTTTTAAAATATGCCAATTTTTTTTAAATTACAAGAATGGTAGTTTTTCCTAAAAGTTTTGAAATATAAATCTCGTGAAAGGTGAGCCTGCGTTTTTAACAGGATTAGTTTTAGTGTCAGGCTAGGAATTGAATTTAAAAGAACGAAAACAAAGTCATTTGTGGAATGTTTTTATTAAAATGTTTGAAGAAGAGACTTCAAGAAACATGTTTTTTTAAAAACTTTTTAATGTAAATATTATCAAAAGAGATACAAAAAGCGACTAATTTCGAGATTTTAAAAGTTCGGTTTTTCAAACTTCTTTAATTGTGGAATTTCATGAATTAAGATTTAAAAAAATTTCTGGATTTTTTGAATATTGATTTCGGAATGCGTCAATTTCATTGATAGACATTTTTGGAAACGTTCGAAATCCCGGAAAATTTTAAAAACTATCAATAAATTCTATAAAATATTTTAACATTCAAGAGACCTAACTTGTATTGTATGAGTTCTTGCAAAATGCATTGAAATATTTAAAAATTTCGTGGAATTTCAGGTGAAAATATAAAAAATTACAATTAAAATTAGGAGTGCGCAAACAAAACGAGATACATAAATAAAAGATAATTCAGCATTAGAGTTAGAATTTTCACTGTATATTATTGGTGACACCAAGTGTTGTTTAGCACCCAAATAAATTCTTATCCTATTTTATAGATTTAAATTTAAGTACAGGTTGAGAATGTAAAAAAAATCGAATTTAAACAAAAAATACCAATTTTCAACCAAATAATTTAATCCTCAATAAAAAATATTAACTTTCGAGCAAAGCATTGCATTTCTAACAAGAAAATATTAAATTCTGTGCCAAATGAGTTTAATTTTGGTCATAGAACACACAAATTTCAAGCAAATTGTTTAACTTCCCACAAAACGGTTGATTCTAAAAACAAATTAAGTTTCAACCAATAGTGGAATTTGCGACCAAAATAGTTAAACTTTCAACACAAAAATGCGAATTTTGGAAAAAATTGTGAAATTTTCAACCAAAAGGGATAAATGTTTATATTTTTCATGTTCAACCAAAAAATAAAATTTCTGCCCAAAGAGATGAATTTTCCACCAAGAAACATTTTTCAGTCAAAAAGATTAATATTCAAGTCATTGACTGAAAATTAATTTTTTCAACTGAAAATTCAACTATATTATTTTTCTGAGAAAATTAATATTTTTAATTGAAACTTGATAATTTTTAATTAAAAATTTAACTATTTGTTTCAAATTTCATTGATTTTCTTGAAAGTTCAATTTTTTGCTTGAAAATTCGTCTTTTTGATAGGAAATTAATCTTCTTGGTTCAAAATTCCCCTTTTTTATTGTGGATTCATCTATTTTGTTGAAAATTGATATTTTTTATTGCAAGCTGTTCTTTTTGGGTTGAAAATTCAATTATTTTTTTGAAAATTGGTCTTGATGGCAGGAAAATAATCTTTTTTGTGGAAAGTTAATTTATTTTTTGTTAAAACTTCAATTATTTCCATAAAAATAAATGTTTCCAGTTACAGAAAATTGTACCCAAAATATTGGAGTTTCAAGCAAAAAAAAAAATAATTTTCTAAAAAACAATTGGATTTCCAACAAAATCCTGAAATTTTGAAACGAAAAAGATGCTTTCTCAACTGAAAATATAATCAAAGACTTTTTTTTTCAATCAACTTTCAATCAAGAAAGTAAAATTTTCAGACGAAAATAAAATATTTAAATTTTCACCTAACGAAATTAATTATCAGCAAACAAAATTTCAAAAAAATAGTTTAATTTAAAAAAAAAAATTCAAATAAGTTTAACCAAAGAGTTCAATTTTTACCAAAAAATATGAATTTTCACTAGAAAATTAATTTTCTGCCAAAAAGTAGAATTTTCACCAAAAAAAGACACGACTTTTTAAAAAAATAATTACATTTTGAACCAAAGACAATTATTTTCAGTAGAATGATGAGCTTTCAACCAGAAGGGTTAATTTTTAACATAGAATTTGAATTTTCAGCAAGAAGGCTGAATTTTCAACCGAAACAGAACAAATTTTCTATAAAGTTGTGTTATTAAAAAAAAAAAATTGTTCAACCAAGAGGATTAATTTCCCAAGAAATACGCTGAATATCTACCAAAAAGAATCAATATTTGACTGAAAATGTAATAGTTCCTTTTTTACTCAACAAACCTATTTTTCAAAACAAAAAATTAACAATTTTCAACAAAATGGTTAAATTTTCAACCAAAAGATTTCAGTGAAAAAATATATTATTTTATATCATATAAATGAATGTTCGATCAGCTCGCTTGATGAATCATTACAAATAACGTAATTCTAATGTTAATGCAGGAAAAATAATTTTTGTCTACAAGGAAACGGCAAATTAAGAGGAAGTAATAACTCTTCATTCAATGCTTCATATATCTTTATTCTAACAGTTAATTACACTAAATCCATACATTCTTTCAGAAGAAACTAGACTATGGTCTAGAGGCGAGAATGCCAAGTTTTTAAAAATATTTATTCAGATTTTTTTAAACCTTATACTAGAGTGGTAATTTATAATAACAATAGGTTATAACTAGATTGTAAAAAGATCAGAACTCGTCATATGTGTATCATCCTTTGGTTCACTTGCCATTCTCTTCATTTTTTATCCGTTTTTGTATTTCCTCTGAAAATTGTCCAATATTGAATTTAAACAATAGCATCATGCATTGCGGGCTATGCGCGCGTGTCGTTTTTCAATGTGAGAGAACAGATAATTTCGTAACTTATAAAATTCAACACATAATTAGTACTTCAATCAAAAACGATTCTAATTTTCAAATAAAAACAGTTGAAATCATCAACAAGAGAAACATTTTGAAAAAAATAATTCAGAGGACTTAGTTTTGGTTTCGATAGAATTTTTTGTCAAATTTGAAATTATTTTCTTTATTATCTACAGCAGACATGCCTAACTCGGGGAAATTCTCTTCGGGAACACATGTTCCGCGTCGACCTCTCTTTCTCCCAGAGAGCGGGAGAGGTGGTAGACGCATGCGCGTGGTAGACGCATGGGCGTGGTAGACGCATGCGCGTGGTAGACGCGTACGTCACAGATGAGAGATTCTCGCAAGCGCTTACCCCACCACTCCCGCTCCCTATGAGAAAGAGACGTGGACGTGGAACATGTGTTCCCGGAGGGAATTTCCCCGAATTGGGTATATCTGATCTACAGTTTCGTAGTCCCGGGCAGAAATTCCTATAGTTTCCGTCAGATGCCCACCGTACCTTTTTACCGGAAGTGGTAGTATGTTCATAGGAAGGAGCAGTAGGAGAGGGAATAGGTGTTCAAATGAGGGATGGGCGGGGAGAATTAGGAGAGGGGTGGTTATATATGGGAGGGGTAAGTAGCAGTAAAGAAGTATGCGATGGAAAGTAGGGGCGGGTTAGTAGAGGTGTGGGTGAGTAAGGAGTAGTCAGGGGGTAATTAGGGAATGGGTTGCACTAGGAGGTTAATTATGGAAGGGGCAGAGGAAGGTACTGAGGGGGAGTGGCAGCGTATTTGAAAGATTGTTGTGGTAGGAAAATATGAGATCGGAGAGCAAGTGAGAGATGGACAGAGGGAAAATTATGGGTGTGGCAGTATTGCATGCGAGGGGATGTAGGAGAAATGTAGGGGAGAGGAAGTGAGGCATGGGAAGTAGGGTTAGTATGGAAAGGCCTGTAGGAGATGGAAAAGCAAAAGAGGGGCGGGTAGAGGAGAGTTGGGCAGGGGAAGTATGAAATTTGAGTGGGATGTGAGAGGATATGCAGAAAATTATGGGGAAAGTAGACAAAGCAATTTGTGGTCGGGGGGTAGGAAGGTCATAGTTTAGGTATCAGGGAGTGGGCAGTAGTGAAGAATAGGGGAATTAGGAGAGGAGTGAGCAAGTGAGGGAGGATGGAAGTGTGGGAAGAAGGAAAACTTCATCTGAGAAAAATGTGTAAAATTCATAATGAAAACATTAAATAAACTTACTCGTTCATATAGTATGATATATGGTCCGTCACTTTGTTATCGTCTGCGCATGGTAGAGCTGTTTTGACAATATTTGTTAATAATTGTTGACTTTCTTCATATGTCGTGATAGCCATGCGATGAAGAAATTCGGAAAATTTTTTAAACGCAGAAGATAAATTTTTATCTTTATTAATGTTTTTGTCATTCTTACATGCTTTTAAATCGTCAGTCTTTATATTAAAATATTTCTCTAAAGCTTTAGCATGGTTAGCACTATTAGTCGGGTCGCCATTGAATTTAGGCTTGGGTTTGTCCTCGGTTTTGCTTTCTGAAAATCCTGAAATTTGAACACAAAATTCTATTATTGATACAAATGTCGGACACTCTATTACAAAAAAAAACTTTTAAATTAGATGAAATTTCAAAGAATACATTAATTTTCGTCCAAATGGTTGAATTTCAAAGCAAAAAATTCAAATTCTTAATCAGAAATGAAATACATTTTTCAATTGAAGAACTATTTTTCAACCAAGACAAAAATATTGTTCAACAAAAAACAACGAATTATTAAATTATTAATTATTAAATTTTCAGTAAAAAAATTAATTTTTACCATAAAAGAACGCATTTTCAATAAACTGTTTTGATTTACACAAAAGTAAAAGTTAGTTATTAACTAACTAAAAACGATTTCTACCAAAAACGATTCTTAATTTGGATGAGAATTGTTGTCAGTTTTAGAAAAATACCAATAGCAATTTTTGGATGATCCGAAAAAATAAATTTTTTATTTCATTGAATTTCTTTACTTATACTCACCGACATAAATTGCCATCAAAGCTAGGATAAGGAGCTTCATCCTGGACGTAATTCAAAATTTACCCAAAAAATCGGAGAGTAAGATTTTTAGTAGAAACAGTAATTTTACTTCTTTCTGTTCCTGATGATGTCGATGTACTCAGTTTGGGCCACCTGTACATATACTTGAATTTTTGACACAGTTACCTTGTCTCTACTTCTTATCTCTACTTCTTATCTTATCAAGGTTCTATTTACCAGACCTTGAACTCAGAATATCTTTTTCTATTGAAAGAAATTCAAATTCTTTGTTAAATTTTTTTTTTTTTTTTTGACTATTGATCTTTTGGGTAGAAGATTTAACTTCTTTGTGAGAAAGTCGAACTTTTTGGTAGAAGCCTAATTTTTCCCTTTGAAAATTCATCTTCTTGATTAAAAATTGAACCATTTGGTTAAGAATGAATTTTTATAATTACAGATTTGTCATTCTGGTTGAAAAATTACCTTTTTTGAAAATTCAACTATTCAGTTAAAAGTTCAGTTTTTTCCCTAGTAGAAAATTCATATTTTTCATTCAAAATTCAACTACAATGTTAAAAATTCACTTATTTGTTAGGACAGTTATTATTTTAGTTGAAAATTCATTCTTTTGGCTGAAAATTTAACTATTTTGTTGAAAATCATTAATTTTTTTGGGTTGAAAATTAGGCTTGTTAAGTAACAATAGAACTATTGCATTTTTTGGTTAAACTCTTTGGTTAAACTTATTTTTTCAAACATTCATCATTTTGGTTTAACAAACATTTCTTCAGTTAAAAATTACACTATTTTGTTAAAATTGTTTGAAACTTTAATATTTTGGATACAATTTTCTCTAACTGATAAAAATTCATTTTCGACGAAATAGTTGAATTTTCAACAGAAAACATTTAAAAACTGCATCAAAGTAGTAAAATTTCCAAATAGAGAAATGAATTGTCATCCAAAAAAGATTCGTCGTTTTAGTTGCGAATAGATTTTCAACTGAAAATTTAACTATTACATTTTTGGGTAGAAAATTTATTCATTTTGTTTGAAAAAAGGCATGTTTTTTGCACATTTTTGAAAAATTCCAATTTATGCAAAGAATTATGAACATTATTACCTTGTATCAAGACAATCTGGTAAAAACGGTTTTCGCATTGCATATTTTTAATAATAGAATAAAGAAATAATCAAAAATAAAGTAAAAAATCAAATAAAAAATATTTGCATCAAATAAATGTATAATTTATTATTTTTCGTTATATAATATAACAGTTCGCAATTACAGAAATTAAATATTCTTTGCAAAGAAATTTATTTTCATGCTTAATGTATTTTTATAAATTATCTGTCAAATTTGAAGTAACAATAATTTTTTTTTGAATTTCTCAATTCAAGCTTACTTTGTGTATGTGCATTTTTTTTTATTTAAAAAAATACATTTCAGAGTACTATAGACAATTTACTAACGAAAAATTATCTTTTTCTTTGAAAATTAATTTTTTCGTTTGAAAATTTGTCTTCTCGGTTAAAAATCAAAGTTTTCCAATCAAATATTTATAATTTTAGTTGAAAATTAATTTTCTTCGTCGAAAATTCTATTATTCCATTGTAGTTAAGGATTCATCATTCCAGTAAAAAATTCATCTTTCTGTTTTCAAATTCAACTATTTCAATTATATATTCGTTGTTTAGTTGAGAAATCTTATGATTGGTTTAAAATTAATTTTTTTTTAATAAAAATTTTACTAGTAAAAAAATTGTATTTTTTGTAGAAAATAATTCTTTTTATTCGAAAAGTAATTTTCTGGTTTAAAAATGGATCTTTTTGGTTGGAAATTCAAGTGTTCCAGTTAAATATTCGTCATTTTAGTTGAACTTTTTTTTTTAATTCAACAACTCAGTTGAAGATTCATCATTTTTTTTATGATTCATCACTTAGGTTCAGAATTCAACTTAGTGGAAAATTTCAGTCTTTTTCGAAAATTAATTTATTTAACAATCTTTTGTATATTTTGAATATTTAAAAATTTGAAATATTGGAAAAAAATTAAAATATAATGTAAAATTTGGAAAAAATTCGCAAATTGTCAAAAAAAGTATCAGGAAGATGTTAAGATAATTTTAGGAATAATCCAAGTCACTTTAAACTACTGCAAGTTAAAGCTGAAACAAATTTTTGCTAAAATTTTGAAAAAATACTTGAAAATAAATAAATAAATTTATTAAAAATTTTCTAGATACATTTTCGAAAAATCTGAAATCTTCAAAAAATCTTTTTAAATTTTCTCAAGAAACTTAGGAAATTTATAGTTATATAATCTTAATAAAATATAAACTCAACATTAAATAAACTCGAACGTCTCAAAATAATTTTTTTTATTTCACGCCCACGTTTTTTTCTTAATTAATTACCTAGAAAAATAAAAAGTTTTAAGCATATCATCTTGTTTTGATTTAAAAAAGAATACCAATCGAAGGCTAAAATATTATTTTTCTACTAGAAATTATTTCCCATTTATTGATGAATGAGATCTAAATTTTGTAAAACAAAAAAAATTTGAAAATATTATTGGTCTTGAATTACGAAAATTTGGAATTTCATCACAGTTAAGTACAATGACCCCAAAAAATTTTTGGTTTCAAAAATAATATTCACAGAATTTCTTATGAAATATAACAAATTACATCAAATAAAATAAAAATGAATGAAAAAAACTAAAAATGTTTACAACGGGTGATAGAATAAAATCTGGAATTTCAAATTACACTTTTCATAATTCAGGAAATTCTTGTAGTACTTTGATATTAATTTTTTTAATTCCAAAAAAATTTCCTTAAGTTAAAAGTCTTTGATTCAAAGAAATTGTCTTTCCCTGTAAGCAAAATTCTTGGATGTGAAATGTATTTCTTTAAGTCACTGTTTAAATGTGAAATAACAAAAATTCAAATAATATTTCTGAATGCAGAAAAACAATACAAAAGCAGGATTTTCATCACAAGAGCAATCATTTTCCAAAAACTTCTATGGACATTTACAAAGAAAGCTTAAATTGATAAATTCAAAAAAATACAAAAATATATTAAGCATGATAAATTTATTTAAATTGGGGATTTTCGTATTGTCGAGAACTTGTTAGTTTCGGATATTTTACAAGCCGGCAATTTTCTGTCACTTGCGAATTCGGGATTTTTATAATTCGGCAATTTTATCATTTCCAAAATTTTTTGTTTCAAATATTTTCTTTCTCAGGAATTTTATAACGACGGAATTTTCTTTTTTTAGATTTTTCAATTGTCCCAAAACATTAATAATTTTTTAGTGAAATTAAAAAAATTCCCGAAAAATGAAATGTTTACTTATTTTTTTATTTTATTTATTTTTTTATTTCAATTTATTCATTGTATAACATTTATTTAATGAAAATATTTCGATTTAAATGTTCCACTAAAAATATATTCAATACGGAAACCGTTTGTTTCAGATTCTCTTGATGCAACGTAATTCAGTTTTGACGATAACGCATTTTCGTGAATAAGCACCACATTTTTTAAAACAACATCATATTTAAAAAAAAGGTGCAAAAATAAAATAGCTAAATTTTCAGTTAAAAGTAAATTTTCAACTAAAACGATCAATCTTCAACTAAGAAATTTAATTTTTAGGAGACAATAACATTTGCAGGCAAAAAAATAAATGAATGTTAACTGAAAAAACAAATTTTGTGGTAAAGTGTATTAGTTTTATGCTGAACAGTTTAATTTTTAACTAAAGAAATGAATTTTTCACTAAATTACAGAATCTTCCGTGAATTTTTAATTTTTTAAACTCATCTTTTTGGACATAAATTCATTTCTTCAATTGAAAATTTTACTTCTCTGATGCAGTTTTTTTTAAATGGATTTTTGTGTTTTGATTATTATCTTGTTTATTTAAAACTGACGAATATAAGTTTTTGTATACAAAAATATTTTGTAACAATATAAATGAACTTTAGAGTTATCAACTATATTAACTATATTATCAACTATAAGAGAATCTCATCAATAATTAAAAAACAAAGTAATTTTTTTCTGCAGGCGAACGGCAGATTGAGATATTTGTTTATAGAAATTGTTATTGAAAATCACGACAATTTTCATTCAATTTCTAGCATGCAGTTCTAGAATCACTATAAAGTTCATCTCGGATAATTACAATAAAAAAACACCTTCATGTTATCTAGAAATGCTGAATGTACGCTTTTGTTCACAAAAATGTTTATATTAATCATGTTAAAGATTTCTAGATTAATTCTTTTGTCTATTAGTACAAATATGTAATTCCAAAAAAAATTTGTGAATCTAACGCTAATTTCAGAGTAACATTTCCCTGCAACAAAAATTAGTCTTGCTATTGCGAATAGTACCAGCTCACAAGGTATTGTTTCCCTCAGACTTTTGGTACGCTGTTAATTGTTTTTACAGTTTTGCAGCAAAAAAAAAAAATAGATGGTGGTTTGGTACCGGATTTCCGAGCGCGATAGAACCCCATCTTGAAATTAGCTGCAACAAAATCTATTCCAGATTTTTTACTGTGCCTCGCAACTTATTGTCGGATAATTCTAATGACATTTTTTTGGTATCATATAAAGGAATGTTTGATCGACCCAGTTGGTCAATTATTACGAATACGGTAATTCTAATGATAATAGTTTAAAAAAAAAAAATTTTTGTCTACAAGAAAACGGCATATGGAGATATAATAATAACTTTTTCATTGAATGCTTCATATATTTTTATTCTAACAGTATATTACACTAAATTCACACATTCTTTCACAAGAGTAATCTCTATACTCAATATCAGAGCCAGTATTGCGTACATTTTTTTTTTCGTAGTACACAAGGAATCTTACAAAAAAACGTGTGTTTAGTACAGCAAACTCGAGTATTACTTTGGTCTACAGGCGAGCATGCGAATTTTTTTTACATTTTTTTTTAAACCTTATACTAAAGGGTTCGTTTATAATAAGGATAGGTTATGATTAGATTGCAAGAAGATCAGAAGTCGTCATATGTGTATCATCCTTTGTTCCATTTGCCATTCTCTTCATCCTTTCACATTTTTTTGCTTCCTCTGAAAATGAAAGATATTTAATTTAAACATTAGCATCATGGATTGCGGGCAATGCGCGCATGTCGTTTTTCAAAGCCAGAAAAAATATAATTTTTGTACGTTATAAGATGTGATCAAGTGAGGGATGGGATAGAAGTGTGCTGAAGGGAAAAACTTCATCTTAAAAAAAAGTTTGAAATTATTTTAAATTAAATACACTTACACATGATTATAGTACTTTACTACATCTTTGACTTTGTTATCGTCTGCGCATGGTAGAGCTGCTTTGGCGATATTTTTTAATATATTTTGAAACTTGTCAGATTTCATGTTAGAATCGGACTTATCGGCCTTTGAAAGCTCTGTCAGCGTAGAGGTTACATCTTTATTGTTCTCAAGGTCGTGATCATTGTTACAGTTTTGCAAATCCTTAGTCTTCACATTAAAATATTTATCTAAAGCTTGTGCATTGGTATACTCTACATCCTGGGGCTTGACGCCACCTGGCGGGGCATCATTAGTTTTGCCCTCTGTTCTGCCTTCTGAAAATCCTGGAAATTCAACATCAAATTATATTATTGATAGAAACGTCACACACTAAAAAGAACTGGAGAAAAATTGAAAATTCGTTAAAAAATTAATTTTAAAGAGAAAAGATCGAATTTGTAATAATCTCGTCATATTTTGACACAAAAAAATAAAGTTTTAGCCAAAATCAATTTTCGACAACACAGGCAGATTTCCAAAGGAAGAAACGAATCTTGAAGCAAACGAACAAAAAAATATTTTCAAACGAAATAGTTAAATTTTCATCAAAAGAAATAAATTTTCAACTAAATTGATGAAGCTTTGAAGAAAAAAGAATTTTGTATATAGTAGTATTTCCCACTAAAAAAATAAATTCTACATAAAAACTGAAGTAGATCATTTTTCAGTTAAAAAATTAAAATTTAACCTTGAGAGAGCGAATTTTCAATAGACTTGTTTGATTTTCACTAAAAGAAAAGGGAATGTTTAATTACGAAGGGCAGTTTCAAACTAAAAATGGAACAGCTAAACTTCCAGTGAACAATTTGTAATAGTTGAAAAATCTACCAAAAGCGATTTTTAGTTTTGAATAAGAATTGTTGAAAATTTTAGAAAAATACCTATAACAATTTGTGGATGACCCCAAAATAGAAATTTTTAAATTAATTTAATTTCTTCCCTTATACTCACCGACAGAAATTGCCACCAAAGCGAGGATAATGAGCTTCATCCTGGACGTAATTCAAAATTCACCCAAAAAAATCGGAGAGTAAGATTTTTAGTAGAAACAGTAATTTTACTTCTTTCTGTTCCTGATGAGGTCGAGACACTGATTTTGAGCCATTTATATACTGAAAATTTTCAGGAAGTTACCTTTCCTCCATTGAAAGTGGGTTTATCATGAATAGGAAGCGGATGTATGAAGCGCATTCTTTCTCATGAAGGTTCTATTTACCAGACCTCAAACTCATTCAAAAAAACATGTTTTTCTTCCTGAATTTGAAATTGCATGCATTTCTCAATTCGACTTTTTTGAAAATTTCGTCATATTTTCAGGCAAAAAATTCAATCATTTTGCAAAAATTCAATTCTTGTGCCTTCAAATTTCAACATGTTGAATTAATAAATTTTTCATAATTGACTAAAAAATCTTTTTTTGTTGAAAATTAAATTTAGTTGTTCGAAATTAAGCTATTTGTTTCGAAATTTAATTATTTGAGGGTAGAAAATTCAAGTATGTCCTAGAGGGTTCCTTCTTTTGGCTTTAAAATCAAATATTTTTTTATTAATTTTTTTATCTATATTGCATGAAAAATCTTTTTTTGTTAAAGATTGATCTATTTTGTTGAAAATTCGTTTCTTTTTCGTTAAACTTCGGGACTTTTTGGTTGAAATTTAGGATTTTCAATTGAGAACATAAATCAATGTTTCACTTTTGGTGAAAAATGTACCTTTTTTAGTTCAAAATTCAACTACTTATGAGAAAATTGATGTCTGTTGCTGCAAATTCGAATTTTTTGTTCGAAAATTAATCTACTTAGTTGAACATTAATTTTTTTTAATCAAATTGTTTTATTAAAAATTCATTCTTTTTTTGTTGAAGATTCATCATTTGACTGGAAAATTCATTTTTTGGTAAAAAATTCAACTATTTTGGTAAAAATTCGTTGATGTATTTGTTTCTAGGAAATTTCTGTTTTCCGTCAGAAATTCAAATTCTTTTTCAAATTTTTTTTTCTTTTTCGGCTGGAAATTATTCTGTCTGGTAGGAACTTCAACTATTTTCTGAGAAAGTCGACCTTTTTGGTAGAATCTTAATTTTTCGTATTGAAGATTCCTCTTCTTGATCAAAAATTAAACTATTTATTTGAAAATTAATTTGTTAAATTTAAGATTCATCATTCTAGTTAAAAATTCGTCTATTTGATAGAAAATTCAACTATAAATGTATTTTGTCGAAATATAGACTTGTTTGTCGAACACTCATTTTTTCTTTTAAAGATTCATCCTTTTAGTTGAAAATTCATTTTTTAGTTTAAATTTAACTGTTTTGCAAAAAACCTAATATGCTTTGCTGAATAATTTGTTTTTCTAGTAAAAAATTATTAATTTTTTCGCTTGAAAATTCCACTGTTTCCTCACAATTGATTTCCTTAGTTAAAGATTCATCGTTTTGGTTGAAAATTCATTTTCAACTAAAAATTTAAATATTTCATTTTTGGTTGAAAATTGATCATTTTTTATTGAATAGAAAACAATTTATTGTCATAATTACAGCTATCGAATAAATTGAACTAATTAGAAATTAGGAAAAAATGAAAGTAGGCCATCAGAAAAAATTTCATCTTCGTTTTCTAAAAATATAATCTTTTCAAAAATGTGGTGTTTATTCACAAAAATGTGTTATCGTCGAAGCGGAATTACCTTGCATCAAAAAAATCTGCAACAAAGCATTTCCGTATTAAATATTTTTGGTAATGGAGCGAATAAATAGTCGAATATAAAATAATAAATTGAATGAAAAATATTTCCATTAAATAAATGTATTGTTTATTATTTTTTGTTATATAATATAACCGTTTTTCAATTTTTCATATTCGGGAATTCTGTAATTCGAAAATTTTCCTGCGTCGGCAATTTTATTTACGGAATCATTATGTTTCGAATATTTCCTTTTTCGGGAATTTTATTAATTTTATTAATTAATTATTAGTGTTATGGGGCGACTCAAAATTCCCAAGAAGGAAAATTCCGGCTCTGTTAAATTCTCAGAAAAGGAAATATTTGAAACAAAAATTTCGGAAATTATAAAATTGTCGAAGTATAAAAATCCCAAATTTGAAAATTCCTAAAGAATGAAATTCGCAACAGAAAATTGCCGGATACAAAAAAAAAATTTCCTCAGATATTTTTGCAAGAATTTAAATAATTTTTTTTCAAATTTTTTAAAGTAAAATTCAATTCTCTTGAATTCCTTCAAAATTTTTAAAAAGCTTCTGCTTTTTTTCAAAATCATTAGCAACCAATATTTGGTAATAAATTTTTTTAAATTTTCTCACATTTCAAATTATTTTTAAAATGATTTCAAAATTCTGATATGATTTTAATATCAATAACATTTAAAAATTTCTTTTAAATCTTTCAAACCTGTAAAATTTAGCCTAATATCTTCCTGATTCCTTTCTGAAAATTTAATAAATTTTTTGAAATCTTCCGAAATCTTCTTAAATATTCACCTTGGTTTTCTAAAAATAAGATCTTGTTTTCTAAAATGTGGTGTTTATTCATGAAAAATTTCATATCAGCGATTCTGAATTACCTTGTATCAAGAGAATGCGGAACAAATGAATTTCACATAGAATGTTTTTGAATGGTTCAATAATGAAATATAAATTAATATATAGAACAAAAAATATGTTTAATAAATAAATGCAATTTGTTAACTCTACAATTTTTTAACTGTAAAATTTCCGCAAAAGAAATTATTCGAGAGAGTAAGTTTCCGAAGTAAGTTTCCGAAAAAAGCAACATCATTTTTTAAATCCAAAAAAATGATATGCAATTAAAATTGTTGGATTTTGAAGTAATTTGAAAAAAATTTCTGAATCTGATATGAATAATGGAAAGATATATTTCTTGATGCAAAAAACAATTGATAATTTTTTAATTATAATAACTTTCAATTTAAACAATAATTTAAAAAAATACAATGAACAATGGAAAAAATTTGTTCTTTTATTAAAATATTTACTAGTGTCAAGAATTCGATAGTGTCGAATATTTTATAATTTCGGAAATTTTCCATTTCGAATATCTGCTTTTTCTGGTATTTTACAGTGCCAGGATTCTATTATGAGGTTTCATTTTATTTTAAATATAACTTTATTTCGCAGGATTTCTCTCACGATTTTATTTTATTTCCGAATTATTTATTTTATTTTCAAAATAAATAATTAAATAATATAAGTCCGGAAACAAAATTGCAGACAGAGGAAAATTTTGAGCCGAACTCTCATTTTGGTAACTTCAGAAATTTTTGGTTAATTTGGAAATTTTTGTAACTTTGATAATTTTTGACATTTTTTGGAATATTTGAAAATTTTCAGTAATTTTTTATATTTTATATTATCTTAGGAATTTTGGAAATTGTTGCTAATTTTGGAAATTTTTGGGAATCTTTGAAATTTGCGATGATTTTTTTAAATTTAGGTAATTTATGAAATTTAGGAAGATTCGGGCAATTTGTGGAAATTCTTTAGTCATTGGAAAGTTTTTAGGCAATCTTAAACATTTCAAGAGAATTACATTTTTTTTAATTCCTAGGAAAATTTTAAACATTTTTTTATTTAAAGAAAATTTATTCAAACAGAATGTTTGAAAGAATTTCAAGATATTTCTACAGATTTTTGGAATTATGAAAAAAATCTGAAAGATTTTAAAACAATTTTCTAGTATTGAAAGATTGAAAAAAAATCAATCAATCAGATATTTTTTACACTTTTCAATATTACTTTTCGGAAATCTTTCAAAGTTTAAAAATATTTATTGATAAGTCGATAAGAAATTTTCATGAGAAACGCCACATTTTAGAAATCAAGATAATATTTTTAGAAAACGAAGGTGGAATGACTTGCAATTGTCTAGTTACTAGTTTCAATTTTTTTTTAAATTACTTTAATTTATTCGATAATTATAATTTTGAAATTTTAATTTCAAGTGAATATTTGGAAAGATTTAAAATAATTTCAAAAAATTTGTTAAATTGTCAAAAAGTAGTCAGGATGATATTGAGGTAATTTTTTTAGTTATATGTAAAAGATTTTTGAAAAGCTTTTGAATTCTATTCGTTTTAAAATCATTTTAAATTTATCATTTCAAATCATTTTAAAATTCCACACAGAAGTTTTGAAAACATTTTAAGAATAATTTGAAATTTGAAAAGATTTCCAAAAATTGAATACAAAGTTTTGAAAAATTTAATACAAGAGTATTTAATACGGAAGCCGTTTGTTCCAGATTTTCTTGATGCAAGGTAATTCAGTTTCGACACATCATATTTTTAGAAAACGAAGGTGATATTATTTCTAATGTCCTACTTTTATCTTTTGGTTATTTCTTTTTAGTTTAAATTATTCGATAATTGCAATTATTGTAATACTTAATACGATAATATATTGTTATTATATTACAGTAATATGATAATCATAATATTTGTTATGATTTTTTGCATGATTAAAATTTTTTTGAAAATGTGCAAATAACATATTTTCCTTTTAACCAAAAAAGATAAATTTCGAGTTACAAATGGACTTTGAACTAAAATGATGAATCTTCAACTCAAAACATTAATTTTATTAAATCGTAGAATTTTCAATCATGAAGATTAATTTTCTACTGAAAAAAATAACAAAAAAAAAAAAAAACTTTCAATAAAAGTAATGAATCTTCAACTTTTCAAATTAATCTCTTGTACGAAAATTAATTTCTCTAATTGAAAATTTTACTATGTTGATGCCATTTTTTTTTGTCATATATTATGACTTTTTTCAAAAACGGATGACCTTTTCACATGATTTTTGAATTTTCAACCAAATCATAAAATTGGGAACCAAAAAAGATGCACCCTCGACTCAGAATATAATTGTAGACTTTTCAACCAAAAATTTATTTATTTATTTCTTAACAAGAAACCAAGTTGTAGAAATATTTCTTTGACTGAGGCATTATTTTTCTGTGGCTTGAGATGCAAAAAGTCGTTAAAAACTAATAAAATTCTCAAGGAGAAATTAAATAGTTATATTATCAGTTGAAACTCTTGAAACTATAAAAGCGACATTCAAATGAATGGTAAAAAAATGACCATTTTTTGAGTTTAGTCCTCTGGCTTCTTAGAAATAGAGTAAAAAGTTCCGCAATCAACTCAATTTGATAGTGTAACATTACTAGAAGATTATCAAATAGCGAGCAATGAACAAAAAAAATTGTTAATAAACAAATAATTGGTTAAAAGTTCATTTTCCCGATTTTAATTATTTTCATATTATTTTTCCTCATCTTATAAGTAATTTATCGCATTAAATCACTATGGCAGTTTTAATACAAGAGACAACTGAACAATAATATTTATAACTGTTATAAACACATTTTATAACAAATAAAAAAGGCCGGGAAAAAGTATTTTTTCATTATCAATTGAGTGAAAAATTTCTCAATTGCCTCGATTTTCCAGGGCAACGATACTAAATGTTAATTCAATAGTGAAAATTAAATGAAAAAATTTGTTAATAGACAAATTATTTGTTAGATGTTGATTTTTTCACGTTTTTATCATTTTTATATTATTTTTCCTTATCTTGTGGCTAATTCACCTCATAATAAATGAAAGTCAGGACACTCATGAGTCTCATGAAAGTTTTTCTCCGAGAGTTGATAAGCTAAATCATAAACATTATGGTACGCGGCTTCTCCCAGATATTATTTCATCTCCCTGTACTAAATGTTCATGATTATTCTTGTTCATCTTTCAACAATCGTGAACTGATATCATTTTATATTATTTACATAGGTCCTACTAATTGAAATTGCGTTAAGGTTTAATGGTTGCTGATCTTCGTTTGTTAGTTCTGTTGCGTAACAAATGACAGTCTCATTGATCTGAAGTTAGGCAAAGAAAATAACGCATGCTTCTATTTATCTGATTACTTTTCATTCTTATATGTATTAGATTACCTTCGTACGGCTAACTTGATAGATAATGAGCAAGTAAATTTGACCCGAGAAATCTTGTTGCGGCACTTCATTCCGTCTTTTGAAAAAAGACCGAAGAGTGCGTTCTATAATGCAGATAGATTTTCTAAACTGAACAGTGCATGTTTATCATCTGATTCCATCATATCATTGGATCTCACAAAAGTAGGCAGAAGATCTTGAAACCAGTTCCAAATCGACCAAAAGAAGGAAAACACTCTCTCTTATAGACTCATATTCTCAAATTAAAATTGAAAATGCTTTTTTCAATAATTTGTGCTCTTCTAGGAAGAATTGTTCGGCATGTGCAAAGCCCTTGACAATTGGGAAAAATGAGAATTCTGGATCCAGAAGATTGTGTAGGCTGATCATGTTTGAACATGCGCCAGAAACTAAGGAATGAACCGCAACAGAAGTAGAGTTGATGGAAGACAAAATCAGAAAACTCAAACTTACAAAAATAAAAGTACCGAATAGTCGTTGTACCATAACTGTCTTTCATGATTTCGCGTTGACTATGGTAGATGGGAAGTTGTGTCAGGCTCTTTCTGGAACTCTTTCTGCTGCCACATGTTACATTTGTGATGCGAAACCATCGCAGCTGAACGACTTACATAAACTTGTAGATAAAACAGAGAAGGTACAAAATTTCAGATACGGAATCTCTACCTTGCACGCGTGGATTCGTTCGATGGAATTGATACTGGACATAAGCTATCGTTTAGGATTCTGCAAGTGGTAAGCAAAAACTGACGAAGAGAAAGCGAAAATAAAAACTGCGAAACAGAGAGTCCAAAAAGGATTCCGTGATAAGATGGGGATCATTATAGATGTTGTAAAACATGGCTCGGGAACTACTAATACAGGAAATACTGCTAGAAGGTTTTTCAGAGATCCTAATTTGACTTCCGAAATCAAAAATTTCGAGAGGGAGTTGATCCGTAGATTCGGCATAATTTTGCAAGCAATGGCTTCAGGGGAGGCAATTGAGACTTACAAGTTCGGAAATTATTGCCAAGAAACCGCGCTAATGTACGTCAATCTTTATAATTGGTTCTACAAGCCAGAAACAGCACACAAGATTCTCATACATGGGACCAAGAATATTGAATCTGCTTTCATCCCCATTGGTCAATTGACGGAAGAAGCTCAAGAGGCGAACAAATAAATTTTTCAGACATCTACGAGAGTTTTACACTCGAAAATACAGCAGAGAGGCTACTAATAAAGATCTTGGACGGAAATTGCTGATTTCAACCGACCCAAAAATTGTAAGTCAGAGGCAAAAATGGAAAAAGAAAGTAATGCTTGTAGATCCTGCAGCTCAAGACTTGCTTAAGACGTAAAATGGAAGCCTGGACTCATATTTTGGCAATGAAAGAAGAACTTGCTTCAGAATTTGTTTGTTTAATTTTCATTATTGAATCAACTTTTAGTATCGTTGACCTGGCAAATTGAGGCAAGTGAGGAATTTTTTACTCCATTGATAATGAAAAAATACTTTTTCCCGGCCTTTTTTCATTTGTTATAAAATTTTTCTTCAATAATTATAAATATTATTGTTCAGGTGTCTCTTGTATTAAAACTGCCTCGAGTTAGCTAATTATAAGTACAGACCGCAAAAACGGTGTTTTTCTTCAAAACACACCCAAAGTGCACATTTTTTAATGAAGTTTGTTTATATTATTGTTAATTATTATTTAGATATTAAATCTCTCATTCATAGTGATGTTAATAATTAATTTTGTAACTTTTTTAGAAACTTGGATAACGAGTAACTATGTTTGCTCCCTAGAAATAGCGCCTTTGTTAATTAAGTTTATTCATAAAAAAATAAGCTCTTGTTTTTCTATCAAAGATTGCGCACCCATGTTAAATATGAGTTTCAGCTAAAGAATTTTTTGCAAATTTCACAAGAAAAACGGCATTCTTTGTTGAAAAATGTATAAGACGGAAAAATGTGATTATAACATTATTCATGACAATAACAAGAATTGATAGTCATCCAAGTGTCGATTGTCATTGAAATATCTCTAAACGTTTATAAATTAGTTAATAGCATTTTGATTACCTTAAAAGAAAGAAGCTAGTGCGTCGAAAACTTTTGTAAAAAAAAAAAAATTCTTCACAATTTTTTGTTAACAATTTTATTAGAAATTTTTTTCTTCAACAACTTTTTCTCTGAACAATTTTTTTACCTAATTTTATTCAAACAAATTATTTCAGCGGCGTTTTTATTTTTTTTTATTGTTCTTATTTTTTGTTTTTATTTGTATGAAATTGTTTTTCAAAAACAATTTTATCACAAAATTTGAACATATTTTGTTTTCAGGTTCTGTTAAGACTTGAATGAACGTCTTAATGGTCAAAAAAAATTTTCGTCCAGAATTTTCTTTCTTCAACGATTTTTTGTAAACAAAACAATTTGTTCAACAAATTTTGCTTCAACAATTTTTTTAACAATTTTTTCAATGATATTTGTTTTTGTATGGAATTGTTTTTCCAAAAACTTTTTTTCACAAAATTCGATCTAATTTTTGTTCAGGTTCTGTTAAGACCTCAGTTAAAGTCTCAATAGTAAACATTTTTTTTTTCAAGAATTTTTTTCAACAAATTTATTTTCCAACAATTTTTTTTGACAATTTTTTTCTCTGAACCATTTTCTTACACAATTTTTTTCAAACAAATTTTTCAATGTTATTTTCCTTGCATGAAATTATTTTTTCCAAAATTCGATCATATTTTTTTTCAGGTTGTGTTAAGACCTAAGTTAAAGTCTCAATGGCAGAGAATTTTTTTTCGTCAAACATTTCTTTTTCAAGAATTTTTTTCAACACATTTTTTCCAACAATTTTTTTCCAAAATTTTTTTATATCATTTTTACCAAACAAATTTTTCAATGACATTTTTCCTTGCATGAAATTGTTTTTGCGAAATAATTTTTTTACAAAATTTTAGCAATTTGTTTTCAGGTTCTGTTCAGACTTAAATTAACGACTCAATAGTCAAAAATTTGTTTTTTCAAGAATATTTTTCAACAAATTTATTTTCCAACAATTTTTTTCGCCAATTTTTTTCTCTGAACCATTTTTTTACACAATTCTTTTCAAAGAAATTTTTCAATGTCATTTTTCCTTGCAGGAAATTGTTTTTCCAAAAAATTTTTTTTACAAAATTTGATCATATTTTTTTTCAGGTTGTGTTAAGACCTAAGTTAAAGTCTCAATAACAGAAAATTTTTTTTTCGTCAAACATTTTTTTTCAAGAATTTTTTTCAAAAAATTTTTTTCCAAAAATTTTTTCAAAAATTTTTTCACATAATTTTTTCTAAACACATTTTTCAATGACATTTTTCTTTGCATGAAATTGTTTTTGCGAAATAATTTTTTTTTAAATGTTAACAATTTGTTTTCAGGTTCTGTTAAGACTTAAATTAACGACTCAATAGTCAAAAATTTGTTTTTATCAAGAATATTTCTATTTTTTTACATAATTTTTCTCAAAACAATTTTTTCAATTACTTAAATTAACTTCTGAAAAGTCTAGGAAAACCGTACCTTGTTGGACCACAGGGCCTACAAACTTTACATTTTCGTCTTCGGCATGAGCTATTTTTCTAAAATTGAAATTAAAATTAATTATTTAAATTAATTTTGAATTCTTTCAATTAATTATTGTAAAAAATTGAAAACTAGGTCGCAAAATTATGAAAATAATCTAATTCCTAATTTATTTGAAGCTATGTGCATTAAAACTGTTCAGAGAAGATATTTTTTAAAGAAAAAAATTGTCGAATAAAATTGTTGAAAAAAATCTTTTGAAAAAATTGTTTAGAAAAAATTCTTGACACAAAAAAAAAATTTGACTGTAAAAAAATTGTTACAATTTCATACACAGAAAAATGTAATTGAAAAAATTTGTTTGAAAAAAATTATGTAAACAAATTTTTCAGAGAAGAAGTTTTTGAAAGAAAAAAATCGTAGGATAAAATTGTTGGAAAAAATGTTCTTCTAAAATTGTTGTTAAAAAAATTCTTGACACAAACAAAATTTTGACTATTGAGACGTTAATTTGAGTCCTAACAGAACCTGGAAACGAAATATGTTGGAATTTTGTAAAAAAAAATCTTTTGGAAAAACAACACTTCATACACAGGAAAATGTAATCGAAAAAATTTGTTTAAAAAAAATTATGTAAAAAAATTGTTCAGAGAAGAAGTTTTTAGAAGAAAAAAATCGTAGAATAAAATTTTTGGAGAAAATTTTCTGCAAAAATCGTTTAAAAAAAATTCTGGACAAAAAAAAAAGTGGACTATTGAGACGTTAATTCAAGTCCTAACAGAACCTGTAAACGAAATATGTTCGAATTTTGTAAAAAAATTGTTTTGGAAAATCCATTTCATACAAACACAAATGTCATTGAAAAACATTTTTTTTACAAATTGTTGAGACAAATTTTTTTTAACAAATAGTTTTGTTTACAAATAAATTACAAAAAAAGAAAATTCTGGACAAATAAGATTTTCGACTAATGAGACGTTCATTCAAGTCTTAACAGAACCTATTTTGTAAAAAAATTGTTTTTGGAAAACAATTTCATGCAAAGAAAAATTTCAATAAAAAAATGTGTTGGAATAAAATTATGTAAAAGAATTTTCAAGAGAAAAAATTGTTGGAAAAAAAATTTCGAATAAAATATTTTAAACTGACTGGAATTATTTATATTTTTGTTTTAATCTTTCGACACTAGAAAATTGTTTTAAAATCTTTTAGATATTTTTTTATAATTTCAAAGATCTGTAAAAATATTTCGAAATCTTTTCAAATATTCTTATTAAATAATAAAAAAAAAAATTATTTAAAATTTTCCTAGGAATCAGAAAAATGTTATCCGCTTGAAATGTTTAAAATTCCTTAAAACGCTTTGAATTTTTTTTTTGCTCAAAATTTTTTTGTTTAGATTTTTCCTAACAATTTTAAAAAATCATTCAAGAATGAAAAAAATCGATTCAAAATCTTTTAGAAATTTTTTAAAGAATTTATTAATGTTTTGAAATGTCTTGACTTTTTTTCAAATATTCTCATGAAATTGTTAAATTATAGGACAAAAAATAACAAAAAAAAAAAAAACAAATGCATGTATTCACTCAACAAGTTTTTTGTTTTAGATATTATTTTATATTTCATTATTTCACCATTTGAAAAAAATTCAATGTGAAAATCAGTTGTTCCGCATTCTCCTGATACAAGGTAATTCAGAATCGCAGATGAGAAATTTTCATGAATAAACACTACATTTTAGAAAACAAGATTGTATTTCAGAAAACGAAGGTGAAATTATTTGTAATTGTCTAGTCACTAGTTTTAATTTTTTTTAATTAGTTCAATTATTTCGATAATTGTTATTATGTTAATTTATATAATAATATGTTATATAATATATATTATTCATATGCTGATATAATACTTATAATTAGTTAAATTATTTAAATTATTTGAAACTTAGCTAAATTGGTCTTGAGAAACAGAAAGTAAATAAAATAAATAAAACAGAATATAAATTTTAAAAATTCAATACAAAATATAGGTTGCTAATGATTTTGAAATTAGCAGAAGATTTTTAAGAATTTTGAAAGGATTTGAGAGAATTGAATTTCACATCAAAACATACATTTTCAACCAAAAATGAAATATTTAAATTTTTAGTTGAAAATGAATTTTCAACCAAAACGATGAATCTTTAACTAAGAAAATCAATTTCGAGGAGACAGTGGGATTTTCAAGCAAAAAGATTAATATTTTTTTTACTAAAAAAACAAATTATTCAGCAAAGCATATTACTTTTTTGCAAAGCAGTTAAATTTAAGCAGAAAAATGAATTTTCAACTAAATTATGGAATCTTGAGTTGAATTTTTACCTTTTTAAATTCATCTTTTTGGACGAAAATTAATTTCTACAGTTGAAAATTTTACAACTTTGATGCAGTTCTTTAATCTTTTCTCTTGAAAATTCAACTAATTTCGTCAAAAATTAAGGTTTTCTAGTTGCAGGAAATTTTATCGAAAATATTCAAGTTTCAAGGAAAAAAACGAATTTTCTGAAAAAAACAGTTGAATTTTCAACAAAATCATAAAATTTTGAACCAAAAATGATGCACTTTCAACTGAAAATATAATATTAGTCCTTTCAGCCATAAAATTAGAACTTAAAAAAAATGGTATTGGGAATTTTCTAGTTGAAAAATTAAATTTTTCAACGAATAGATGAATTTTTTACGAAAAATATGAATTTCTTCTACAAGAACGGAAGATGAATTATTGTTCCACCAAAAAAGTATAATTTTTAGTAAAAAATGGAATAGTTAAACAGCAAACAAAATTAATTTTCAACAAAAAAAATCAACAAAATGGTTTAGTTTCTACCTGAAGAAATGTTTATAAAGAAATTCTTGTTTAAATGAAACGCTAAATTAAAAAAAAAGTGTTTAATCAAATAGTTTAATTCCGCTAGAAAAACTAATTTTCTGCCAAAAAGTAGGATTTTCACAGACAAAAAAAGAAGAATTTTTAACAAAGTTGTTAAATTTTCAATCAAGGTTGAACTTTCAGCAAGAAAGATTAATTTTTAACCGAAACAGAACGAATTTTCCGTAAAGTAGTTCGATTAAAAAAAAAGGGGATTTTCAACCAAGAGAATTAATTTTCTATGAAAAAAGTCAAATATCCAAAAAAAAACAATTTATTCTCAACTAAAAATTTTCTAGTTCCATTTTTACTCAACAGCCTAATTTTTACCCCAAGAAAATAAACAATTTTCAACAGACTATCAAATTTTTTACCCAAAAAAATGAATTTTTAACTAAAATGATGATTCTTCAGATAAATAAGTAAATTTTCAACATTATATTTGAATTTAAAAAAAAAGACGAATTTTCTTCAGAGGGAAAGACAATATTTTTAACTGAATTATTGAATTCTTAAAAGAGGTGATTTTCCAACTAGAATGCTGAATATTAAATTTGAAAAATTAATTTTGAGACAAAAGGTTTAGTTGTAGATCAAGAAGATGAATTTTCGAAGCGAAAAATTAAGATTCTACCAAAAAATTAGACTTTCTCACAAAATAGTTGAAGTTTCTACCAAAAAAATTAATTTTCAACAAAAAAGAAAAAAAATGTGAAAAACAATTTGAACACTGACGAAAAACACAAATTTCCTACAAAAAAAATACATCAACAAATTTTTACCAAAATAGTTAAATTTATTACCAAAGAAATGAATTTTTTAGTGAAATGATGAATCTTCAACAGAAAAAGAATGAATTTTCAATAAAACAATGCAATTAAAATAAATTGATGTTCAAGAAGTTCAAGAAGTTCAACCAAAAAGAAACGAATTTTGAAAAAAATAGATAAATATTCAACCAAAAAAGATTTTTCAGGCAATATAGCAAGAAAATGTAATGAATTAAATTTTTGCAAAATGACTGAATTTTTTGCTTAAAAATATGAAAAAAGTTTCAAAAACTGTCAAATTGAAAAATGCATGGAATTTGAAATTCAGGAAGAAAAACATGTTTTTCTGAATGAGTTTGAGGTCTGGTAAATAGAACCTTCATGAGAAAGAATGCGCTTCATACATCCGCTTCCTATTCATGATAAACCCACTTTCAATGGAGGAAAGGTAACTTCCTTAAAAATTTCAGTATATAAATGGCCCAAAATCAGTGTCTGGACATCATTAGAAACAGCAAGAAGTAAAATTACTGTTTCTACTAAAAATCTTAGTCTTCGATTTTTTTGGGTGAATTTTGAATTACGTCCAGGATGAAGCTCTTTATCCTTGCTTTGGTGGCAATTTCTGTCGGTGAGTATAAATGAAGAAATGGAATTAATTAAAAAATTTATATTTTGGGGTCATCCATAAACTGCTATTGGAATTTTTGTAAAATTTTCAACAATTCTTATTCAAAATTAAGAATCGCTTTGGCAGAAATTTCAACTATTACAAATTTTTCACTGGAAGTTCAGCTGTTCCATTTTTAGTTTGAAAATATCCTTCGTAATTGAAAATTCCCTTTTCTTTTAATGAAAATCAAACAAGTGTATTAAAAATTCGCTCTTTTATGGTTAAAAATTAATTTTTTAACTGAAAATCGATCTACTTTACTTTTTATGTATTTTTTTTTAGTTGGAAATACTACTGTATACAAAATTCTTTTTTTTTCTGGTTAAAGCTTCATCAATTTAATTGAAAATTTATTTCTTTGGATGAAAATTTCACTATTTCGTTGGAAATCTTTTTTTCGTTTGTTTCTTTCAAGATTCGTTTCTTTCTTCGGAAATCTGCCTGTATTGTCAAAAATTATTTTTGGCTAAAACTTTATATTTTTGTGTCAAAATGTGACCAGATTATTACAAATTCGATCTTTTCTCTTTAAAATTAATTTTTTTTAGGACCTTCTAGTTTTTCTGCAGTATTTTTTTGATATAGTGTGCGACGTTTCTATCAATAATATAATTTGATGTTGAATTTCCAGGATTTTCAGAAGGCAGAACAGAGGGCAAAACTAATGATGCCCCGCCAGGTGGCGTCAAGCCCCAGGATGTAGAGTATACCAATGCACAAGCTTTAGATAAATATTTTAATGTGAAGACTAAGGATTTGCAAAACTGTAACAATGATCACGACCTTGAGAACAATAAAGATGTAACCTCTACGCTGACAGAGCTTTCAAAGGCCGATAAGTCCGATTCTAACATGAAATCTGACAAGTTTCAAAATATATTAAAAAATATCGCCAAAGCAGCTCTACCATGCGCAGACGATAACAAAGTCAAAGATGTAGTGAAGTACTATAATCATGTGTAAGTGTATTTAATTTAAAATAATTTCAAACTTTTTTTTAAGATGAAGTTTTTCCCTTCAGCACACTTCTATCCCTTCCCTCACTTGATCACATCTCATAACGTACAAAAATTATATTTTTTCTGGCTTTGAAAAACGACACGCGCGCATTGCCCGCAATCCATCATGCTAATGTTTAAATTAAATATCGTTTCATTTTCAGAGGAAGCAAAAAAATGTAAAAGGATGAAGATAATGGCAAATGGAACAAAGGATGATACACATATGACGACTTCTGATCTTCTTGCAATCTAATCATAACCTATCGTTATTATAAACGACCACTTTAGTATAAGGTTTCAAAAAAAAAAATTTCTAAAAAATTGACATGCTCACCTGTAGACCAAAGTAATACTCGAGTTTTCTGTACTAAACACACGTTTTTTTGTAAGATCCCTTGTGTATTACAAAAAAAAAAATTGTACGCAATACTGGCACTGATATTCAGTATAGAGATTACTCTCGTGAAAGAATGTGTGAATTTAGTGTAATATACTGTTAGAATAAAGATATATGAAGCATTCAATGAAAAGTTATTGCTATATCTCCATCTGCCGTTTCCTTGTAAAGAACAATTTTTTTTTTCTCCAATTATTATCATTAGAATTACCTTATTCGTAATAATTGACCAAAAGAGTTGATCAAACATTCCTTACATGATACCAAAAAATGTCACAAGAATTATCCGACAATAAGTTGCGAGGCACAGCAAAAAATCTCAAAAAATCTTTTTGCTGCAAATCTGTAGAAACAATTAACAGCGTATCCCTAGTCAGAGGAAAACAATACCTTGTGAGCTGATACTATTCGCAATACCAAGACTTTCTTTTGTTGCAGGGAAATTGTACCCTGAAATTAGCGTTACATAAGGTATTAAATAATAATTTTCCTAATTGTTTAACACAATTTCTGTAAACAATTGTATGAGTTTGAAATTTATTGTAAAAGAAATTTTTCTCTTCAATCATTATTCGAATTAAACATCTGTACTAATTGACACCAAAATTGATCTAGAAATCATGATCATGATTATTATAAACATTTTTATGGACAAAAGCGTACATTCAGCATTGCTAGATAACAGAAAGGTTTTTTTAACTGCAATTACTCGAGATGAACTTTATAGTGATTCTAAAACTGCATGCTAGAAATTGAATGAAAATTGTCGTAATATTTAATAACAATTTCTATAAACAAATATCTCAATCTGCCGTTCGCCCGCAGAAAAAAATTACTTTGTTTTTTAATTATTGATGAAATTCTCTTATATCTGATAATCAATTAACATCACTATTCTAAAGTTTATTTATATTTTCACAGAATCTTTGTATACAAAAACTTATAATCGTCAGTTTTAAATAAAAAATGTGTTTTTACTGAAATTATCCGAGAATAAGGTGCTAGCGATTTTGATGTGAAACATTCAATAAAAATTTTTGTAATTGTAATTAAAAATTTCTGTAAACGCATATCTCAATCTTCTATTTTCAAAAAAATATTTTTAATTGTATTTCGCGTCTCCTCCTCAAGATCAAATGGTAGTCCCCCTACTTCCGATCAGTCCAACCACGATTTTTAAAGTTAAATAAAGAAAATATGGCGCGCGTTCCTTTACTGTTCTGCGATACGCGAGCCGCGTCATTCTTTTCTTTCGTGGCAGTAACACTTGACGTGTTTTTTAAATATTATAATTTAATAATTATTACGATGGGAAAAGGAAAAGAGAGGAGACGCAGCAGGTCGTCGTCATCTACGTCATCGAGTTCATCAGAAGATGAAACCTATAATTCAAAAAAGGCCAAAAAGCTTCTCCTGAGAATCAAAAAGCTGGAGAGGGATACAAAGAGGGCAAAGAAAGCAAAGTCGAGGCGCCGCAGAGTGTCTGGTTCTGATTCGTCTATGTCAGAATGATTCAATCCAGGTAAGCTCGTTTTCTCTTTTAGTTGTAAATATGTTCCCTTTGAAAACATTTAGTCTAACTAAAAATATTTCTTTTAAGATATTTTTCTTAATGCGGGCTCTAACCCGTTAGAACTCAATGGTTCTAATATAAGAAGAATTATTTGCTCTTGCTGATAAGCTTAAATGTGGACTCTAATCCAGTAAAAATATTTGTTCTAACCAAAAATACTTCTTTCAAATCATTGTTCCTAATGCGGGCTCTAACCCGCTAGAATTCAGTGGTTCTAACATAAAAAGAATTTTATATGCTGATGAGTCAATGGTCCTAGCCAAGAAAGAACTTAGAATTTTGATGAGCTTTAAGCTAACTGTAAAATACATTTTTATTTCCCAGTAAGATATATTTCTTTCTTCCTGTTGCGATTTCTACTTTTCCGACAAAGGGAATAAAAGCACATTCTTGCCCGAGCAGAAGTCTGACAACGCGGAAACAAATACTACAGACAACACTGCAAATGTCGTTTCTGTACATCCTGGGTCAACTACAGATCCAGTTCCTGGCACCAGTGCTTCTGCCAAAACCGATTTCCCCATTTGTAAGGTTCTTACCAGGAGCGTCCAGAAAATACTCGGGAAGCGCTTAACCGAAGATAAGACGCTAGCTCCGCCAATCCACCATGACTTCGAAGTTCGCTGGAAGGAGATAAAACAACTCGGCTTGCCTTCTGAGGAGAAATCATAATTCATTAAAAAGTATCCTCTTCCAGAAAATTGTCATTCCAGAGATAAAAGAATTTCCCTTAGACAAGAAAAGCTATCGATGTGCATAGCAGCCTCAACCATTTTACATTCGTCGGAAACTTAAAATAATGAAGGTGTTGACAGTGCCTCTTTTCTGCAACCTATATCTGATTCATGGAGAATGCTGTCAGAATTCTTTCAGGAAGAAAACTGTCATCAGAAGAAGTCTTGTTTTGGTGAACTACAAGTCATCTCTCAAAGAAGCTTTAGCTGCTACTACTCCAGATGAGTTTTTATTTGGCTCCGATCTTGTAGAAAAGGTGAAATCAGCGAAGCTAGTTGATCGCACATCAATTGAATTTAAACCCGTAAAGGTCAAGCCTCAAACGACTTCAAAAAACCCGAAGACCCTGAATCGTTACCAACAAAGGAACAATTTTCCTGCGCGAGGCGGGCAGAAACCGTCAGAGACTCCTCGACAGGATTTTGTGAAGAATCGCCGGTTCCAACAACCCTATCAGCCGCAGTCACAGTTCAAGGCAGCCAACAAGAACAAAGGGAATTTCAGGAGGAATTGAATAATTCAGTAAGTACGGTCGCTGGTAGGCCCAGGCATTTTATAGAAGAATGGAAAACAATTTCCTCAGACCCCATTATTTTATCTTGGGTTCAGGGTTACAAAATACCCTCCCATAGAATCCCACATCAACAGTATGTAAATCATAGAAATTTTTCTGCATTGGAAAAAACCCAGCTTTTTTCCTCAATTTCTGAACTTACTGAAAAGGGAGTCGTAGTAGAATGTACTCCTTGATGGCGACCTTAGATTTAAAAAATGCTTTTAACACAATTTCGATTGACGTAAGTCATAGAAAATATCTAAGATTTGAATTGGATGGTAAACTTTACGAATTTTCTTGTGTACATTTCGGCCTTTGCACGGCCCCTTACATTTTCACGAAGCTTTTAAGACCAGTAGTGTCTTATCTCAGAAAGTCGTGGTTTCTTTCAGTTATTTATCTTGATGATTTTTTACTAATTGGTCAAACGCACTCACAATGCTTTAAAAATCTCAGCAAAACTCGTGAATTGCTACAAAGGTTAGGGTTTTTAATCAACGAGAAAGAGAGCCAGGTTAGTCCAAGTACTTGTTGTCTATTTTTAGGTTATATCTGTGGCTCTTCAAAATGGTTATGAAGTGTATAGTTCGAGACTTTGCCAAAGTTTATCGGTTCCATCGTATCTTGTTGTCCTGCTTTATCTTACAGTTGGTTATATACAAAAGATTTTGAGAGACAGAAGAATCATGCGCTTTTTCATAACAAAGGCAACTTTGATGCTCAAATCATCTTAAGATTAAATAAAAACGAACTATTACGGTGGGAAAATAATATAATGTCGGGTTTTATATCTCTAAGAAACATCGTGGTTCTGAGAAAGTTCACGGTTTTTGGACTCAAGATGAGCATGAACTTAATATAAATGCATTAGAATTAAAAGCTGCTCTCTTTGGCCTTCACTAATTTACAAGAAATTCCAATTCTTGTGATGTTCTATTACGAATAGATAATACAACAGCTATCTGTTACATTAATAAAATGGGAGGAATTCAGCATATTCATTTAGACAAGACAGCTAGAGAAATTTGGAAATGGTGTGAGGGACAAAATATTTTCATATTTGCTTCTTATATTAGCTCCAAAGAAAATTTCGAGGCAGACCTCGAATCCCGGAAATTATTGCCCGAAACTGAATATGAATTAGCTGATTTTGCCTTTAGAAAAATAAGTAAACAATTTGGAGAACCTAATATTGATTTATTTGCTAGCCAAACAAATAATAAATGTGTGCCTTATGTAACGTGGGAAAAGGATCCCGGTTCTGTAGCAGCAGATGCTTTTACGTTGTCTTGGAAAAAATACTTTTTCTATGCTCACCCACCTTTTGCAATTATTCTAAAGGTCCTTAACAAAATAAAATCTGAGGAATCTGAGGGTATTGTAATTATTCTAGACTGGCCTACTCAGCCTTGGTACCCTGTTTTTCAATCAATGCTAATCCAAGAACCAATTTATTTTGAGCCAAAAATAAATCTCCTACTTTCTTTTAATAGGGAACCACATCCACTTTGGAAGTACCTTACCCTGGTGGCAGGGAGGTTGTCCGGCATGCATTGAGGGGCAAAGAAAATCCAGAAAACCTCAATTGGAATATCTGTGTCTTCGATTAAAAACTCATCAATGAAAAATTACGATGTGGCTCTCAAGAAATGGTGGACCTTTTCTCAACGCAACTCTATAAATCCTTATAAGCCAGAAGATCCTGAGATTCTCAAGTTTCTTACTCAAGAGTACGAAAAGGGCTTTTCGTATAGTACAATCAACTGTACTAGGTCTGCGTTATCATTGATTGCAGATTCTCGAATCACCAACGATGAGAGAATACAAAGGTTTTTTAAAGGAATTTCAAAATTAAGACGAGCTCGCCCCAGATACGACCACAGCTACAAGTCATAGAATGCAAACCTTTGCTTCTATTGAAATCAGTAAAATCAAAAAGACTTCAACTTCAATTGAGATTAGGATTACAGATCAGATAAAAACGTCGAGTCGCGATAAAGCGCAACCAATTTTACTTTTAACATATTATCCAGACAAGAAACTGTGTCCTGCGTCGGCTCTTGAATCTTACTTGGAAGCTTCGAAGTCTTTACGAAAATCCAGTGGGAAATTATTTATCTCTACCAGAAAACCTCATCAAGACGTCTCATCGCAGACACTGAGTCATTGGGTTAAGGATATCTTAACGATGAGCGGAATTGACACAAAAATCTTTTCTGCGCATAGTGCGCGACATGCAGCTACTTCTACTGCTAAGAATCTTGGAGCTGATTTGGATTTGATTAGAAAGACAGCTGGCTGGACTAAGAATTCAAACACGTTTGCTAGATTTTACGATTGTCCTATCGTAGAAAATAGCCTACAATTCGCTAATTGTATATTGAATTCCCATACTTAATTTATCTTGACGGAAGAAGTTTTTTCTTGGTCTTTCCTATTTTGACATGAAAGTATCAAATATTTTTAATGTTTCTCCATTGTAACAAATATAATAGGTTGCCGTATATCTTGCTGCTTTCAACATCTACCATTTGATCTTGAGGAGGAGACGCGAAATACAATTTATTGATTGAACGAACCTACCTGTAAGTGAAGTTCGATCCTAATTGTATGAGCGTCTCCTCCGAATAGATCAAAACCACCCTGTTTTAAATACCCATAATCTAATTTTAATGTGAAAAATTCGTTCTTCTTTTGTTTGTGAAAATTCTACTTTTTAGCATAAAATTAATTTTCCTAGTGAAAATTCATAGTTTTCGGTGAAAAATTCGAATTTTTAACTGACAAAATCACAATCCCATATTTGTTTGAAAATTCTACTCTCTTGGCTGGGAAGTCTAGTATTATATTTTCAGTTGAGATTGCATCTTTTTTGTTTCAAAATTTTATATTTCTGTCGAAAACTCAACTGTTTCTCGAAAATTCGTCTTTTCGCTTCAAATGTCAATATTTTTAATTAAATGTTTTGAAACTGAAAAAAATTAATTTTTGACGGTACAGCTGAATTTTCAACAAAAATATCACAGAAGTAAAATTTTCAATTGAAGAAATGAATTTATGTCCAAAATGATGAGTTTAAAAAGTTAAAAATTCACTGAGAATTCTTTAATTCAGTTGAAAATTCATTTTTTTAGTTGAAAATTAAACTGTTTAGCAGAAAACTAATATACGTTGCTACAAAACTTGTGTTTTTTTATTTCAGAATTATTTATTGTTTTGCTTAAAAATAATATTGTTTTCTGAAAATTAATTTTCTTACTTGAAGATTGATCGTTTTAGTTGAAAATTCATTTTCATCTAAAAATTTAACTATGTCATTTTTGATTGAAAACTTATCTTTTTTGGTTAAAAAGAAAACATGTTTTTTACACATTTCCAAAAATTCTAAATTATGCAAAATCTTCAGGAGAATCTGAAACAAACGGTTTCCGTATTGAATATTTTTTGAATGGAACATTTAAATCGAAATGTTTTCATTAAACAAATGTTATAAAATAAATAAATTAAAATAAAAAAATAAATAAAAGAAAAAAATAAATATTTTATTTTTCGGGAATTTCATTAATTTCACTAAATAATTATTAATGTTATGGGACAAATGAAAAATCTCGAAAAAGGAAATTCCGGCGCTATAAAATTCCTAAGAAAGAAAATATTTGAAACAGAAAATTTTCGGAAATGATAAAATTGCCGAATTTGCAAAATTGTGACAGAAAGTTGCCGGCTTATAAAATATCCGAAACTAACAAGTGCTTGACAACACGAAAATCGCGAATTTGAATAATTTGTCATGCTTAATATATTTTTATAAATTATCTTCCAAATTTGATGTAACAATAATTTTTTTTGAATTTCTCAATAGAAGCTTTCTTTGTAAATGTGCATAGCACTTTTTGGAAAATTATTGCTCTTGCGATAAAAATCCTGCTATTGTATTGTTCTTCTGTATTGAGAAATATTATTTGAATTGTTGTTATTTTAACATTTAAACAATGACTTGAAGAATACATTTTACATCCAAAAATGTTGATTGCGGGAAAATACAATTTCTTTGAATCAAAGACTTTTAACTTAAGAAAATTTTTTTTGATTAAAAAAAAAATATCAAAGTACTACAAAAATTGTCTGAATTATGTAAAGTATGTAATTTGAAATTCAGGATTTTTTTCTGTCTCCCGTTTTTTCATTTTATCTTATTTGATATGATTCATTATATTTTATAAGAAATCCTGTGATTATTATTTTTGAAACAAAAAATGTTTTGGGCTCATGTCAGACCGTCAATTGTGATGAAATTCCAAATTTTCGTAATTCAAGCCCAATAATGTTTTCAAATTTTTTTTGTTTCACAAAATTTAGATCTCATTTATCAATAAATAAGAAAGAATTCCTAGTAGAAAAATAATATTTTAGCCTTTAATTGGTATTCTTTTTAAAATCAAAACAACATGATATGCTCAACACTTTTTATTTTTCTGGGTTATTAATTTATACAAAAAAAAAACGTAGTTGTGAAATAAAAGAAATTATTTTGAGACATTCGAGTTTATTTAAAGTTGAGCTTATTTTTTCTCAAGACTATATAAATATAATTTTCCTAAGTTTCTTGAGAAAATTTAAAAAGATTTTCGTAGATGTAACATATTTCGAAAATGTATCTATAAAATTTGGAATGAAGTTATTTCTATATTTTACAGTATTTTTTCAAAATTTTAGCAAAAATTTGGTTTGGTTTAAAACTTGCAGTAGTTTAAAGTGACTCGGATTATTCCTAAAATTGTCTTAACATCTTCCTGATACTTTTTTGTACAATTTATTCGAAAACTGTAATTATCATATTCATTAATATAATAATTATTATTATAAATTGGAATTTTTCAAAAATGTGCAAAAAATATGTCTCCTTTCAAACGAAATGAATAAATTTTCTACAAGAAAAGGAATAGTTAAATTTTCGGTTCAAAAGCTATTCGCAACTAAAACGATGAATCTTTTTTGGACGAAAATTCATTTCTCTATTTGGAAATTTTACTACTTTGATGCAGTTTTTTAATCTTTCTTTAAAAATTCATCCATTTCGTCAAAAATTAATTTTTTCAGTTATAGAAAATTGTATCAAAAATATTGAAGTTGCGAACTAAAAGACGAATTTTCCAAAAAAACAGTTGAATTTTAAACAAAGTCCTACAATTTTGGAACAAAAAAATTGCACTTTGAACTGAAAATATAATCGAAGACTTTTCAATCCAGAAAGTAAAATTTTCAACAAAAAAATGGAATAGTTAAATTTTCAGCTAACGAAATTAAATTTCAATAAACAAAACGAAATTTTAACAAAATAGTTTAATTTTTAACCAAGGAAATGTTTGTTTAACCAAAATGATGAATCTTTGAAAAAATAAGTTGAACCAAACAGTTTAAGCAAAAAGTTGAATTTTCAGAAACAAAAAGAAAATAATTTTTTACAAAATAGTTACATTTTGATCCAAAGACAATTATTTTCAGTGAAATGATGAATCTTCAACCAGGAGGGTAAATTTTTAACATATAATTTGAATTTTCAGCAGGAAGGATGAATTTTCTGAGAAAAACGTCGAATATCCAACAAATACAATTAATTTTTGACTGAAAATGTAATAGTTCCATTTTTCTTAACAAGCCTAATTTTGAACCCAAAAAATTAACAATTTTCAACAAAATAGTTAAATTTTTAGCCAAAGAATGAATTCTCAACTAAAATAATGTAACTTCAAACAAAAAATGAATGTTTGACAAAAAAGTCTATGTTTCTACCAAAAAGGTCGACTTTCTCACAAAGGAGTTAAATCTTCTACCCAAAAGATTAATTGTCAATCAAAAAAAAAAAAAGAATTTTTAACAAAGAATTTGAATTTCTTTCAATAGAAAAAGATATTCTGACTGAGTTCAAGGTCTGGTAAATAGAACCTTGATAAGATAAAAAGTAGCGATAAGAAGTAGACGCAAGGTAAACTATTTCTACTAGAAGTCTTACCTTCAGATTTTTGGGTAAGTATTGTAAGTTTGTTTATTTGTTTTTGTTAGTATTGTAAGTATTGTAAGTATTGGGTAAGTGAGTATTTTGGGGTAAGTCGTTAAATATAAGTGAAGAAATTAGATTAATTATAACATTTCTTTTTTGGGGTCATCCACAAATTGCTATAAGTATTTTTCTAAATTTTACAACAATTCTTATCCAAATTAGGAATCGTTTTTGGTAGAAATACCAAGAATTACACATTTTTCACTAGAAATTTATCTGTTCCATTTTTAGTTTGGAATTTATTTTATTTAGTTGAAAATTAACTTTTAATTTTGTGTAAATCAAAGAAGTTTGTTAATAGATTTGATACTTTCACGATGATTCATTATAATAAATTTAAATTTAGAATTTAAAATTTAAAGATTTTTCGGGTTTCAATCGTGTGCGAAACTATGAATGTTGCCGAAGTTTCGTGAACATTGCAGTTCACATCTTCAGGGCTGACCTGAAACTG
>CAKNXH010001445.1:136335-182363 GCA_932178445.1 Andricus quercusramuli
CAGTTTCAGGTCAGCCCTGAAGATGTGAACTGCAATGTTCACGAAACGTCGGCAACATTCATAGTTTCGCACACGATTGAAACCCGAAAAATCTTTATATTTTAAATTCTAAATTTAAATTTATTATAAAGAAGTTTATTGAAAATGCGTTCTTTTACGGTTGAAAATCAATTTCTTCACTGAACATTTAACTATTTCATTTTTTATTGATTTTTTTAGTTAAAAACTCAACAAAATAGTTGAAATTTCAATTACTGTATCCAAGATTCATTTTTCCGGTTGAAGCTTCATCATTTTAGTTGAAACTTTATTCCTTTGGATGGAAATTTACCTATTTTTTTTTGAAAATTCTTTGTTTATTGTTGAACAATAGTTTTGTCTTGGTTGAAAAAAGTTTTTCAATTGAAAAATATATTTCATTTCTGATTAAAAATTTGAATTTTCTAGTTTGAAATTCAAGAATTTGGACGAAAATTAATGTATTCTTTGAAATTTCGTCTAATTGATAAGCTTTTTTTTGTAATAGAGTGTCCGACATTTGTATCAATAATATAATTTTGTGTTCAAATTTCAGGATTTTCAGAAAGCAAAACCGAGGACAAACCCAAGCCTAAATTCAATGGCGACCCGACTAACAGGGCTAACCATGCTGAAGCTTTAGACAAATATTTTAATATAAAGCCTGACGATTTAAAAGCATGCAAGAATTATAAAAACATCAATAAAGATAAAAATTTATCCTCTGCGTTTAAACAATTTTCCGAATTTCTTCATCGCATGGCTATCACGACATATGAAGAAAGTCAACAATTATTAAGAAATATTGTCAAAACAGCTCTACCATGCGCAGACGATAACAAAGTGACCGACCATATATCATACTATATGAACGAGTAAGTTTATTTAATGTTTTCTTTATGAATTTTACACATTTTTCTCATATAAAGTTTTCCTTCTTCCCACACATCCATCCTCCCTCACCTGCTCACTCCTCTCTTAATTCCACTATTCTTCACTACTGCCCCCTCCCTAATACCCCAACTATGACCTTTCTACCCCCCGACCACAAATTGCTTTGTCTACTTTCCCCATAATTTTCTGCATATCCTCCCACATCCCACTCAAATTTCATACTTCCCCTGCCCAACTTCCTCTCCCCTAAATTTCTTCTACATCCCCTTGCATGCAATACTGCCCCACCCATAATTTTCCCTTTGTCCATCTCTCACTTGCTCTCCGATCTCATATTTTCCTACCACAACAGTCTTTTAAATGCGGTGCCACTCCCTCACTACCATCCTCTGACCCTCCCATAATTTCCCTCCTGGTGCAACCCCTTCCCTAGTTCTCCCCTGACTACTCCTTACTCACCCACACCTCTACTAACCTGCCCCTAATTTCGTTTGCATACTTTTCCACCGCTACTTACCCCTACCATATATAACCGCCCCTTTCCTAATTCACCCCGCCCATCCGTCATTTGAACATCTATTCCCTCTCCTACTTCTCCTATCTATGAACATACTACTACTTCCGGTAAAAAGGTACGGTGGGCATCTGACGGAAACTATAGGAATTTCTGCCCGGGACTACGAAGCTGTAGATCAGACATACCCAACTCGGAGAAATTCCCTCCAGGAACACATGTTCCGCGTCCACCTCTCTTTCGCCTAGGGAGCGGGAGTGGTGGTAAGCGCTAGCGAGAATCTCTCCTCTGTGACGTACGCGTCTACCACGCGCATGCGTCTACCACCCCTCCCGCTCTCTGGGAGAAAGAGAAGTGGACGCGGAACATGTGTTCCCGGAGGGAATTTCCCAGAGTTGGGCATGTCTGCTGTAGATAATAATAAAAATTCCATTGGAACAAAAATTGATTCCTTTCAGGTGAATACATTTCTTTGGATGAAAGGAAATTGCTTTGAATTAAAGAAACGTTATCGGACTGAGAGGCAATGAATATTTTTCTATTTTTCAAAGAAACATTATTTTTTTGTTCAGCATTCATTTTTTGTGCTCGAAATGTTCCTCTTGTTGATGGTTTCAACTGTTTTTATTTGAAAATTAGAATCGTTTTTTATTGAAGTACTATTTGTGTGTTGAATTTTATAACGTACGAAATTATTTTTTCTCCAACATTGAAAAGCGACACGCACGCATAGCCCACAATGCATGATGCTCATGTTTAAATTCAATATCGCAAAATTTCCAGAGGAAATACAAAAACGTAAAGTGGATAAAGAGAATGGCAAATGAACCAAAAGATGATACACATATGACAACTTCTGATCTTCTTACAATCTGATTATAACCTATTGTTTATAAACTTCCACTCTAGTATATGGTTTGAAGAAACCTGAATACATATAAAAAAACTTGGCATGCTCACCTCTAGACTATAGTCATACTTAACTTCGTTGTACTACACACGGGTTTTTCTGAAATATCCCATGTGTAGTACAAACAAAAATTGAAAAAAAATAAAATGAAAAAATTTTGAGAAAGAATTGTAGGCAATACTAGCACAGATATTTACTAGAGATGTTTCTTATGAAAGAATGTGTGAATTTAGTGTAATGTACTGTTAGAATAAAAATATATGAAGCATTGAATGAAGAGTTATTACCACGTCTCAATTTGCCGTTTCCTTGTAGAGAAAAATGATTTTTTCTTCATTATCATTAGAATTACCTTATTTGTAACGATTGATCAACCAAGCTGATCAAACATTCATTTATGTAATATAAAAAAATATTTTTTTTCACTGGAACTATCCGCCAATAAGTTAATAGTGTTTCAGACACTATATATAAGGTATTAAATAATAATTTTCGTAATTGTTAAAAACAATCTTTATAAAAAATGTCTCAGTTAAAAATTCCTCGTAGAAGAAAATTCGTTCCATTAATTATTATTGGAATTGCATTATTTGTAATTATGCTGTGTAATCATTAAATTTATAATAAATAATTAAAAATAAAAGTATATCAGAGAAAAGAGCATGAGGCCAACAATTAAATACATAATTTTTCAAGCGCGTTAAAAATTAATCTTCAAGGTAGAAAATATCTGTTAAAAAGTCACCTTTTTGCTAGATTTGTTATTCTAGTTGAAAAACTACCTTTTCGAAAACTGCAACTATGCAGTTAAAAATTCTGTTCCTACCTTAGTAGAAAATTCACCTTTCTCATTACAAATTCAACTACAATGTTAAAAATTTGCTTATTTGTTAGAAGAGTTGTTATTTGAGTTAAAAATTCATCTATTTGATAGAAAAGTTAACTATTTGGGAAAAAATTCATGTATTTTGTCGGAATGTACAGACTTATTTGTCAAACATTCATTTTTTCAAATGGTGATTTTTCTTCGTGGAATTAAAATATAAATTGAATGAAATTGAAACAATCGAAATAAAAGTTTCCCCAGTAATTCTGAATGACATACAAATATTGAAATCTATTAAATTGAAAAAAAAAATTACAGAAACTTTCAGTGTGCTTTAAAAGGAAAGAAGCTTCATACTTGTCGAAGAAATTATTATTACAAAAAAGAGAAAAATCGCACCTATAAAATTAAAAGTTTCCATATGTTTTCTGATTACGCGGCAGACTTTTATTTCATTTATTTAAATTACAATTAATTTATATGATAATTCAATTGATAGCTTTATGCTCATCGAAATTTTTGGCATTGTAGATAAATATAACGAAATTTCACTTTTCGTGGAATAATTCTTCTCTTCTTAATAAATCAAATTTTAATCTATAAAACAGGATAAGAATTCATTTGGGTGCTAAGCAACACGTGATGATAAATTTTGATTTTTTTCTATTGTAAACTCGAATTTATAAATTTATATTACTAAAGCATAAATGATCAGTGAAATATGCCTCTGCTAAATCAAAACTGTATAATTTCATTTTTGTGCTATTGATATCTTTAAAACAATATTAAATAAAATTTTTTTCTATGTATTTAACAGTCTGAAAGATTATAATAACCCATTTGCATTTTTATTATTCAATATATGTCAACAATAATACAGAGTGAAAATTTTAGCAGGCAATAATCCTGAATTATCTTCAATTTATGTACGCCGTTTTGTTTCCGCACTCGTAATTTTGATTGCAATTTTTCGTTTTCACCTGAAATTCCACGCAATTTCTTGAAATTTCAATGCATTTTGTAAGAATTCATACAATACAAGTTAGGTCTCTCGAATTTTAGCATATTTCATAGAATTTATTGGCAGTTTTAAAAATTTCACGGGATTTTGAACGTGATGCCATAATTTTGCCGAAAAAATACAAAATTTCCGAAATAATTAAAAAACATAAAACTGTCAAAAATGTCTATCAATGAAACTGACGCATTCCGAAATCAATGTTCAAACAATCTATAAAAATTTGTAAAGCTTCATTCTCGAAATTCCACAATTAAAGAAGTTTGAAAAACCGAAGTTTTCAAATCCCGAAATTAGTTTCTTTTTGTATCTTTTTTGATAATGTTTACATTAGATAGTTCTTTCAAAAACATGTTTCTTGAAGTCTATTCTTCAAACATTTCAATAAAAATATGCCACAACTGACTTTGTTTTCGTTCTTTTAAATTCAACTCCTGGCCTGATACCAAAACTTATTTTGTTGAAAACGCAGGCGTAAGATAATTCCCTAAAAGACATTTTTTTTAATAGTGCCAATCCTAAAAATGACAAAAAGCTCACCTTTTACGAGATTTGAATTTTGAAACATTTAGAAAAAACTGCCATTCTCTTAATTTGAAAAAATGGGCATATTTTAAAACAGAATGAAACGTTCTTTTAAAATTTCGTAGAAAAAGTCGAATAATCTAAGTATTATTACGTAATAAAATGAATTATTATTTATCACATATATAAAAACAATTGATGAAAAATTGCTGATTTTTTCAGAATTCGAAAAAAATATTTGAATATCGTATTTAACAATCAGTATTCACTGTATGATATTATCTATCAGAATCATGGCTTCACTGACAGTCCAATTAATATCGCCCACGAATTGATTTGATCGCTCTCGTTAGGCATTTTGAAAAAGTTGCGATCAATTTATAATACAAATTTTATTAAAACGGATAATAACAATGAGAGGAGATGGCTCAATAAATGTGTAAATTTTCAATTCATGAAGCAACCCTAGAGATGAAGCCTGTTGTGGGGTGTGATGTTATAATTGCGATCACTCTGCCTGATATTCGTTATAATACGAGTGGATTGTCTGACTATAATCGCGCGTTAAGTAGAAAAAGGCGATAAAGGTTAGACAGTTGTGCTTAGACAGGGAACGAATAAAAGAGTATTAATGAATTTATTTCTGCGTTTGCACGAGGAGTGTTTTTAATGGTAAATATGTACCATCCCCTTTTATGATTAACTTTGGTTAGTCACTTTAATTGAATACTGCAAATTCTATTAAACGCGAATGATTGAAAGCATTGCTGTAGTGTAAGTAGACGGTCTGATCGTAACGGGTACTTATCACTGGCAAGCGACCTCTTTCGTGATTCAGTAGAAAAGGCAGTACTGGTTAGAGAAATATTCTTCGTTGACGAACAATGAGATACACATTGACTCTACCGATTCAAAGTCTATGATTGTATTTATTTCTGCAATGACAGACCGAGCTTTCATAGGTCGCATAAGTTAATTCCAGAACCGCGATTGGTTATAACACTGATTTCAAAATAAAATTTGGAAATATGTTGTAGCTAATTTTTCTATCTAATATATTGAAGCTATAGTTTCAACTTCTATTCAAAATTGATTGAGGGTTTAATGAATGAATCTATTGTAGGAGTTCCATTCACGGGTGATCAATCCGTAGAAGGGAGATTTTTTTGAGAACTTTAATTTTTACACCACAGTTTCAAGTTATCTTGAAAATTGCAATAATTTGTACTTTCAAAGTATTGCGTATTGAAGAAGGGTTCGAAGAAATTTGGTGAAAAGCACCGAAAGTTCAAACCATTTATAGTGTTTCCTTTCATTTAAACAGAACTAGTTTTATAAAAAAATGGTGCATGAAGAATACTCTTGAACCCTTCCAGCTCCTGAAAGACTTACTCAATATATGGACTACCTTTACGCGAAGAATCTCCCATATTCAAAAATCCATTTGCAAAGAAAAATGGCAAATGTGAATTATTTCTAGAGTTTTCACAGTTTATCGAAAACATGGAAATTGTGCGATTTTTCAAATATCATTTTGTGACATTAACATTTTGCCTTAAACTTGAGCTTATTAGAAAAAAAATTTTATCAAATTTTGCAGTATTACGCGAAAAAATGTTGCATGCTAAGATTATAAAAATTGAGGAACTTGAGCAACAGGTATTGGGTAATATTTTACAATACATTTATATTTGGAGCCATATATACCATTATACCATTAAGCCGTTTCCCTTTCGGCGAGCCTCTAGGGGTAGGCGTGACACTACCCGATTCGGGTAGTGTTTCTAGGTGGATAGTTTCTTGCAGTAAATAACTACAAGTGTGGGCTCACCACACCCACGACCGCCAACAGCAACGCAGTAGTATTATTCTCGAACGGTCACCCATCCAAGTACTAACCGCGCCCAACACTGCTTAACTTCAGTGATCTAACGGGAACTGGTGTTTCCAGCGTGGTGTGGCCGTATATAATAAATCATAATTACGAGCCAGTCCGGTACATGCCCCTCATATTTAGCTTATCGTGCAAGTTGCAAGAATGTATCTTCAGTAAATGCATAGCAGCATACATTTTGATTATCCGTGAAACCAAAATGTTTCTGATAAATTCGGTTCATAAAAATGAAAATATTAAACCCTAGTAGTGTACAAAAATTGTTTAATAAAGTTCTATTTCTTGCTGTTTATCCTATATATGCACATTATGAATGTCTGTTCCATCAGTTTGAAAACAATTTATTAGTTCATATTATGGATCCCATTATCGTTCAAAATACTCTCAAGGAGTTAAACTTCAATGGAATATTGTAATATTGATAAGATTCTGATATAATTTGAGAAACGTGTGACCTTCGAGACCTTTACACGTTTATCATGTGAAAACATGAGAATATGTATGCTGCGTAGGAAGGAGAAGAAAAAAAACTGTCTTTATACGATTATTATTCCCCTAGATTTAAAATCAATTTCTTCAGATGCAATGATAAATGATAAACGAAGGAAAGGACGATGAGAATTTTCTTATTTCAAAAAGGTTAATTATTTTTTTAAATAATGTATGTATATGAGGCATTATTTTTCAAATGTACTCACTCAAAAAATAAAAGTTCATGAGCTGAAGTCAAACTGGGGCACAATATTGTGCTATTGCATTGTAGTTTATCTGAAGCATTTTGTTAGTTGGATAAATATTTACCAAGGGGGAGAAAGTCATAATTTAACTATCTAAGATGATTTTTTTTCATTTAACTTTTTCAATAGAGCAACGTACAAACTGGAAACGTTTTTAACTCTATTATGTGAGAGTTTGGGATTATATTCTATATTTAAAATATTTTTTATTAAATTCGATACAAATTCGAAACTTCCTGAAATAATATTAAATTTGACATTCCTGGATTTTATGTAGTGTAACAGGGTCGTTTGAAAATTTGACAAATTTTTAAATTCTCAATCTGGAGCTTCTGAAATTTCAAAATTTTCAATTAGAATTGCTGAAATTAACGAATTGTAAACCCTAAAAATAAAAATAATTTCAAAAAGGGCATTTTTATAGAAATTGCACTTAATTTTTATAATCTTAACTAGACAATTTTTTTCTCTTATCACCTCAGGGTCAGTCATACTTACTGGAAATAAATTCAATATTTTCAAAAATGTGTAAATACTGATAAAGTCTGGTTTTTAATAATTATTTGTCATGTTTAAATAAAATGTTGTAATATTGATGAAAACGTGTTTGTTTTGAATTATCCTAAATCATATGGTGAAGTCAATCATGATTTGAGATTAGGTGACTTTTTTGCATCAAGTTTGATAAAACCTTGTAAATACCTTATATTTTTGGAAGTGACATCTCTCAAAACGGTCCAAATTTTTCCTTAAAACTTTGAAAAATGTTTCCACGAAAAAAATTGCCCAAAAATCTTCTATATATTTTTTCAAGAATTAAAATAATGTTTTGAAATGTTCTGAAATCCTTTGAAATGTGTTGATAAAATTAATTTGTCATCGGAATCATGACATATGTTTCTAGGAATCCTAAAGAATTGCAGTTCTATTGAATCCCTTCAAAATCTATATATTGTTTTCGAATTTTCAAAATATTTTCAAATTGTAAATCATTTTGGAAATGTTTGAAAATATCTATATATTTTTTTCGAATGTTAAAAATTTTGTAATTCTTTATAAATTTTTCAGAAGTCAACAAAAAATAAGAATTTCGTACAAAATCGGTGAATCATTGGCCAAAATGTTACATTTTCAAACTTTCATAATTTTCAACCAAACAGATAAATATAATATTTAAACCGAAAACTTGCGTTTTTAATAACGAAGACATAACATTTATAGCGAACGTTACAAATTTTTAGACAAGGAAGACGAATTCAAAATGTATATTTGAATTTGTTATCAAAACGTTTTTTCAGTGAACAAAAATTTAACAAAATTATACTTTCAGCTGAAAAAAATATTTTCTTTGGTAAAATACTTAAATACTTTTTTTTTGAAAATTAGGTTTGTAAACTGCAACCAAAACTGCTACATTTGTGGTCGAAAAGAAATTATTTTTAATTCAAAAGTCAACATTTGTTGTTAAAAGCTTGATCTTCTTGCTTAAACATTCTTTTTTTTTCTTTTTGATGGAATCGTTTTATTGAAAATTCGTTCTTTTTCTTTTGAAAATTTATTTCTTGGATTGAAAATTAAACTTTTCTGTTTAAAATTCTACAATTATGTTATAGAGTCATCGTTTCTGATGAAAAATTAATTTAATTAAATTGCAAATTCAACTTTTTGTGAAAAATTCATCTTTTAGCTTAAAACTTCCACATTTTTGATTGAGCATTCAGCAATAAAAAAATGAATTTTCGACGAAAAGTGGAATTTTCAACACAAATGGTAATGTTTAAAAATTATTTTTCATCCAAAAAATGAATTTAAAAAGTTAAAGAGATTCAAATCAAGATTCATCAATTTAGTTGAAAATTCATGCTCTAAATTGAAATTTTTTAATTTTTTTTTCTGTGAAAAAATGAATCTTAACTGAAAATTTCACTACACGATTGTTATTGTAAATTGATATTTCTTGGTTAAAAATTAATATACTTTACTAAAAATTCGTTTGTTAAGTAACAATTCAATTTTCTTGGTCGAAAATTGTAGCATTCAATAAAAATTAATTTATGCAGTTGCAGATTCTCCATTTTGGTTAAAAATCCATTTCTTTAACTCAAAATTCAAATATTACATAACGAAAAATGATAAAATGAGTATAAAAATTGTAATAATATATAAAAAGTTAATGTCTCAGGCTCAAGATGGTAACAGTAATTATGGCTAATGGTAATGGTTTTATTATTATTAATTTATTCATTATTATTTTAAAAATTTTGAAAATTGTGCTAGTTTGTTGAAATTTTTTTGTTTCCGTTGAAAATTAGTATTTTTAACTGAAAATGTAACTATTCCTTTCTGGCTTGAAGATTAATCGTTTTTTGTTCAAAATTTAACTTTGTTAGAAGATGATTCAACTTGGTTCAACAACTTTGCTCACTTCACTGTATTCTTATCTTCTCTCGATTTTGTAGAAAAATGCAAACTAATATTTGCCATAAAAATGAATAAAATTTTCTCTGCTTCAAGACCTTATCTAATTTTAAAATTATTTATATAATTTATCTAATTATAATTCTTATATAAAAGTATAAATAATATCCATTATCTAGTTTTATATTAATTATCATAACTACAATTATTGAATAAATTAAACTAATTTGAAATACGGAAAAGATAAAAGTAGGCCATAAGAAATATTGTTACGTTCGTTTTCTAAAAATATCATGTTTTCTAGAATTCGGAGTTTATTCAAGAAAGTTTTCTTATCAGCGAATCTGAATTACCTTGTATCAAAAGAATGCGGAAGAAATGGTTTTCACATTGCATTTTTTTTTTGATAGACAAACAGTGAAATATAAAATATCAAATGAAATGAAGAATATTTTTTTTAGATAAATAAATTTGTCTTATTTATTATTTAATATTTTATGTTTTATAATTTAACGATTTTTTCATTGCTTAGAGTCGGTAATTGGATCATTCACTGTAGGCAATTTCAATTCCGGAATTTTCTTTGATCGGAAATTTTCCTCGGAATTTTCAAATTTGGTAGTACCATCAACTATGGGGTATTTTATTATTCTAGGATTTCAAATTGTCTGCATTTTTTTAGCTTCGTTAATTATATGTTTTGTATATTTGCTTTCCCAAGAATTTGGTAATTTCATTGATTATTTATTAATTTTATGAGGAGACTGGAAAATCCCGAAAGATCAAATTTCAACACTGTAAAATTTCCGAAAAATGAAATATTTCAAATAGGAAATTTCCGAAATTAAAACATATCCGACACTGTCAGATTCCCGACATTCACTTATTAAAAACATGGTAATTAAATATTTCGATGAAAGAACAAATTTTTTCAATTTTTAATGTATTTTTCAAATTATTATTCAAATTCAAAATACTCAAGAGCATGGTAAAATGTCTTGAAGCTGATATTTGATGTTGCAACAAAATTTCAAGGAAATACATTCAACATCCAAAAATTGCATTGCAACAAAAAACCATTTCTTTGAATCAAAGACTTTTAATTTAATATAATTTTTCCGGATTTTAAACATATTGTTGCCATCTCTTGAATTATTTTTAATTACCCTTGAATTTTTTTAAAATTTAGATTGGAATTATAATAATTCCATACATTTTTTTCGATGTTTTTTTTCTAAATTTACTACAAATTTAATGAACTCGAAAAGCTTCGATAATATTTTTAAATTGTTTTTAAATCAGTTGATTCACATTATTACAAACTTTTCCTGAATTCATATAATTCACCGGGAACTATTATTAAATTGATCATATTCTTTTGCTAAAAACTCATTTTAAAGTAGGAACATAAAATGCATGCTTTTTATATTTTTTTTATTCAATATATTTTTTTTATATTTCACGAGAAATCCTATCCATAACTATTCTGGAGAAAATACTGAGAAACCATTTTAGAACACTAATTGTGATCAAAGTGCAAAAAAAAATTAATATTATCGAAATTGTTTCAATTCATTAAATTTGTAGTAAATTGAGAGTAAAAATCGAAAAAAATTGATGTAATTATCATAATTATAAGCTAAATTTAGAGGAATTTACTTACTCAAAAAACGAATTTTTAGTAAAGTATATTAATTTTTAAACAACAAATATCAATTCACAATAAAAATCGGGTAGTGGAATTTTCAGTTAAAATTCAATTTCTAACCAAAAAAATATTATCATATCATATTATCATTTTTGTTGAAAATTCAACTTTTTGTAAAAAATTCATTCTTTTCTATTGCTGAATGCTCAATCCAAAAAGTTAAAGTTTCAAGCTAAAAGATGAATTTTTCACAAAGAATTGAATTTGCAATTCTATAAAATTAATTTTTCACCAAAAACGATGACTGTCTAACATAACTGTTGAATTTTGAACAAAATAATTGAACTTCCAACCCAAGGGATGAATTTTTAACCAAAAAAAAGAACGAATTTTCAATAAAACAATTTAATTTGAAAAAAAAGGATATTTAGACAAGAAGATTGAATTTTTAACATATGTTGACTTTTGAACTAAAAGTATAATTCTGTTTATTTTTTAATTATTATGTTTCGTTGACTTTTGAATGATTTCTGAAGAATTACAACTTTTTTAAGATTCTCTGGGAAATTTCAAATGATTTTTTTTCTTCAATTAATTTGATGAGAATATCCAAAAAGATTCCGAAATTAAAAGCAATTTGAAAATTTCAGCAAAATTAATTGAACTAATTAAGTTTCGAGTGAAATTAGAAAAGTTGAAAAGAATTAAAAAAATATACTAATACAAATCGAAGGTGAATTTAAAATAATTTGAGAGAAGGCGGTATGATTTTATGAATCCAAAAAAATATTTTTTAATTGAAAGTCTCCGGTTGAAAGTAATGATTGGAAGACAATTCTTATAATTTTTAAATTTCAGAACTTTCTAGTGCCACGAATCCGGCAGTGTCGGATATTTTATAATTCTGGAAATCTTCTGCTTCTGATATTCCCTTTTTCCGGAATTTTGCAGTTCTGAAATTTCATTTTTCGGAATTTTTCTGATCTCCCATAAAATTAAAAATTAATGAAAATAATAAAATTCCCAAGAAAGAAAATATGAAATTCCCCAAGTTAAACAATTGCCAATAACTTAAAATTCTAGAATAATAAATCAATCCAGAGTTTATGATATTACCGAATTTGAAAATTCCTGATAAAAGAAATTTCCGCCATTGAATGGTCGACAGAAAATTAGGAAGTTCCCGAGTCGAAAGAATTGAAAAAAGTTTATAATATAAAACAAAAAATCATAAATAATAATCAAAACGCAAATACTTATCTAATAAACATATTCTTTATTTCACGTATTATTTTATGTTTTTATAATTCATAGATAAAAGAAAAATCAATGTGGAAACCGTTGCTTCCGCATTCTTATGATACAAGGTAACTCAGATTCGCTGATAAGAAATTTTCGTGAATAAACGCCACATTCTAGAAAACATCATATTTTTAGAAAACGCAAAAGACATTATTTCTTATGGCCTTCTTTTGTTTTTTCATTATTTCCAATTGGTTCAATTTATTCAGTAATTCTAATTATAATAATTAATATGATAAAATATGATTTATTATATATATATATATATATATATATATATATATTATTCATCTGTTAATATAATAAAAATAATTAGTTGAGTATTTGAAATCATTCTAAACTTAGATAAATACGTCTTCTAGTAGAGAAAATTCGATATGTTTTCATGGAAAATAATGATTTGAATTTGTCTATAAGTTCGAGAGAAGATAAGAATAAATTCAAAAGAGAAAATTTGTTTCTCCTAAAAATCTGGAAACAAGTAACTTGACGCTTTTTTCAATTTTGAGTTTTTTTTTGAACTGAGAAAATCATACTAATTCACGTAAAAAACCAGAGGCAATTAAATTTCAACTAAGTAGTTTAATGACTTACAAAAACCATGTATTTTCGAAGAAAAAAAAATATATTTAACGAAGTAGATCAATTCTCAACCAAGAATGAGTATTTTCCAAACAGTAGTTGTATTTTCAGAAAGAAAGATGAATTTCAACAAAAAATAATAATAATAAAGAAATTGTTAATAGACTAATTTGATTTGCAAACAAAAAATGAATGTTTAATCAAGGTGAATTATTTTCAAACTATTAATTTTACTGTGAAAATATAATAGTTCCATTTTAAGTTGAAAAGAATTATTTAAAAAAAAAAAAAATTTCAACAAAATAGTTTCATTTTCAACTAAAATACATGTTCGGCAAAAAAGTCTACTTTCCGAAAAAATACATCAATTTTCTACAAAATAGATGAATTTTTAACGAAAATCATGATCCTTCAACCAAAAAAGTCAATTTTTAAGATTGCAGTTAAATTTTCAATAAAAAAGATTAATTTTTTCACAAAAAACAATAATAATTTTTGAGTGAATAGTTATAGTTTATCTTGTATCGTCCACCTGTAATCATCATACCAGTTAGTTCAACAGTTTAATCATTTAAATAATTTCTAAATTAAATAAATACGTCTTGAAGAAGAAAAAACTTTATTTGTTTTTTTGAAAAATATTAATTTGCATTTTTCTGAAAAATCGAGACAAGATAAGAATAAATTGAAGAGAGCCAAGCTGTTCCTTTGAAAATGCTGAAAACAAGTCTTTTGGCGCAAATTTTTAGAAAACGAACGTGACGTTATTTTTTGTGACCTACTTTTATTGTTTCGTTATTTCTTATCACTTCAAATTATTCCATAATTTTTATTGTTATGATTATTATGTCAATCATATATTATTATTATTGTTATAATATCATATCAATATAATAATTATAAGATTTATTAAAATTCTTTACATCATTCCGAATTTTTTCAATATGTGCAAAAACGTGTTTCCTTTCCAACCAAGAAATATAAACCCTCCAAGAAACATAAAATAATTAAATTTTGAGTTAAAAATTTGGTTTTCAACAATAATGATGAATCTTCACATGAGAAAATTAATTTTTACTAAATCGTAGAATTTTCTATCATGAAGAATAATTCTCCGCGAAAAAAAGAAATATCCGTAATGTATATTATTTTTAAACCAAACAGTTCCATTTTTAAATAGAAAACATCAATTCAACCCGACTTCACAAAAATGAAATTCCAACAGGAAAATTTAATTACCACCTCCCCATAAATGAATCAGAAAAACAAAACACCTGTTTCCGAAACCGATACGGAATCCATGATAACAGACATTGTGACTAAAGAAATTCAGGAAATATCAGGAGGATTTTGAACACTCCCGTAAAGCTGGCTCCCCGAAGTTCATATTTTTAAAATTTTATTTTTACTGATGTTTGTACGTCGTTTGTACTGTTTGTACATTCAACATCATTTTTTGTACCCTCTATTTTACCAAATAAAGGGCGAAATTGATTTCGGGGGCTGACTTCACGCACCCCCCGAAATTACAATTTCTTAAATTTTCTTTTTGCATACGTTTGTACGTCGTTTGTACTGTTTGTACATTTCATATTTTTGTTTGTACCTCCTTGTTTGCCTTGATAGAGATAAAATAAAATTTCGCGTCAGACCTTCAGGATTTGAATTTTTAAAATTTTCTTCATGCATACGTTTGCACGTTGTTTGTACTGCTTGCACATTCAATTTTCTATCTATTTTCTATGGAAAATCTTCAGACCTTTTTTCGTTAAGAGTGCTAGGGGTAAATTTTTGGGATTTTTAAGTATTATCGTGTGGTCGGAAGCATATTTTGGACTTTTCTCAAGGTTAATTTGGTCACCATAATCAGCTAAAAATGGATTGCCTTCTTTAAGTGAAGAATCTTCGAACATGTTTCGTCACGAATACTAGAGGTTGATATTTGAGATTTTTTAATATTACTATGGGGTGAAAAGCAAACTATGGAATTTTCTAAAGGTCAATTTTGTGTCCATTATCCGCTAAGGAATTGATTTTCGGTTTTGTGTGGAGAATATTTGGATCTGTTTCGTTAAGAATACTAGTGGCGGATTTTTTAATGTTATTATGTTGTGAATATCATCAGCTTAAAAATTAATTTTCAGCTTCACGTGGAAAATCTTTTGACTTGGTTCCTTAGGAATACAAGGGGTAGATGTTTGTTAATTTTAAATATTATGATAGGATTCGAAGCTTTTTTTTTAATTTTCTGAAGGCTAATTTTGGGACCATTATCTGCAAAAGCATTAATTGTCTGTTTTACTTGCCGAATCCTGGAACATGTTTTTTTTATGAATACTGGGAGCAGATTTTTAGGATTTTTGAATATTAATATTTGATTTCAAGCAAACTTTGGACTCTTTTGAAGGTCATTTTGGTAAATATTATCAAGTGAAAAATGTATTGTCTGTTTTACGTAAAGAATCTCTGGACCTGTTTCGTTACGAATGAATGGGGTGGATTTTTGGGATTTTAGAAAATTCTTCTTTGTTTGCAAGCATACTTTGAATTTTTCTGAAGGTTAATTTGTGACAGTTATTAGATAGAAAATTTATTGTCTGTAACTTGGGGTATCTTGATAATGTTATCGGTTTAAAAATATAACCTGGAAATTCCTGAATGTGCCTAGACTGAAGTTTCAAAATTTCTTAACTGTCTTACATCGAAGAAGCGCCAAACTGTTCCGTTAAAAGAACTAGGGATAGATTTTGGGATTTCTGAATATTATTCTGGTGTGGGGATTATAACCTGGAGATTTCGCAATGCGATTTTTGAATCCACTTCCAATTAAAATATTTATCGGGGTTTTCACATAGAAAATCTTGGGAACAGTTTTGTTAAAAGTTACATGTATGCATTTAAAATTGTTCGGTTAGAAATGTTAGGGGTTTTTTTTTGTTGATATTATGATGTGGTTTGGTACATATCCTGGAGTTTTATGAAGGCGAATATTGTAACTAGTTTTGATTTTTAAATTTATTAGTTGTTTTACATTGTGACACTTTGGATGTGTTCCGTTGAAGGTGTTGGGGTTGTTTTGTGGTAGCTTCGAAAGTGGAAAGAAGGATTTCCTTAAAAAGAGTTACAGAAAATCTTATATCCAAAGCCTTGATTCTATTGTTGACGATACTGCAATTTGGGACGTATTAGCGAACGAGTGATCGAAAGCTTCTACGCTTCTCATTTAAGCGAAATGCGTCTCCTTTCCCTTTCACGTCTCTTGTACCTCCATTTTGCCATTTTTTCTTGCATCCATTCTTTCATTCTTCTCCATTTGCTCCCCTGGTATCCTCTAACTCCTTCACCCACTCTTCTCCCAAACCATCCTTCCCTAGAATCTTCACCACATTCTCCTGTCAGCTCCCCTTATCTTCCATTTCTCTCCTACATCCTTCCCATACTTGCTCCCATGTCTCCTCTTCCCATTTACAGATTCTGCACTTTCTGTTATCTTTCTTTTTCCAATACATACTTGCCCTCACCTCGTTTCTCAATCTAAAGCTTGCTACTCTGATTCATCTTTTCTCCCTCCATCGATTTTCTGAATGTTTCAGTCCCCCTTCCTTTTTTATCATCTTATACCATATATTATATTTTGATTGTCAATCATCCCTCATCTTTCTATTAATTGTCTTCCTCTCTCCCTTTTTTCCACTTCTGCATAGTTGTCTCCAGTCTCGTTTTCTATTTCTCTAGCCTTGAAGAACTCCCTCCTTTCTTCCTCTCATCACGTTCATTCCATCGCTCTCCCTCTGCTTTCTTCTACCTCCATCAAACACACTCCCCTTCCTTTCCCTCCCACAGCTTAGTCTTAAAATTCCATGCCCTCTTTCCCGCTCCAGTACTCAATTTATCCCTTTGCGCTTCTTCTCTCACCATATATCCTGGCGTCCTCCAGTCTGCACCTAGCGTCCACCTTATATACCATTCTTGTAAACTTTCAATCTCTTTCCTTTCTTTCCATCCCCATATCTCTGCTCCATAACCTAATACGGCCATACCAGCGTATCAAATAATCAGATTCTCCTTCTCCAATTTTTTTTAAACCTTCTTTTTCCTATCCCCCATATCTGTTCCATTAACCCTGCTGCTTTTTCAGTCCTTTCTCTTATATAAGCTCTATGATCTCCATTTGCTTGCAGAGGTATATCCCAAATACTTAGATTCTTTTACTTCTTCTAATTTTTTCCACTTCCATCTCCCCGTTCATTCTTTCTTTCTCCCCCCTCCTTTTCTGAAGCTCATTATCTTTGTCTTTCCTACATTTAAATTCAACAATTTTCGCTTTAAGTATTTCTCTAATCCTGCAGTTAAGCCCGCTATCCCTTCTTCATCCTCTGCCATCAATACTATATCGTCTGCGTCTGCCAGTGTATATATCTTTTCGTTCCTTATCCTCACCCCTCTTCTCACTTATCTCTTCAATTCTTCTTCCAAGTCTGATACAAATTTCTGATACTCTCTTTATTAATCCCTCTCTTATCCCTCTTTTCACCATAACTTTTTCTATCTCGCCTCGGTCTAATGAATCAAACGCCGCCTTCAAGTCCACGAACACTGCTATCATTGGCCCTTTTGATTCGATGGCTCTATGTTTTTCTCCACAACTTATTTTATTAACCTCTCCGATAAAATAGTCACATATACTTGATACAGTGTTGGCATCAGTGTAACTCCTCTATAATCTTCAACCTCCTCCCCTTTGCCTTCCTTCACTATTCGTATCACCACTCCTTCTCTCCATAACTCTGGCCACCCCTCTCCATCTTTTCCTCCTTTCCTAAATTTCCTCTCTACCCCTCCGAGTAATTCCATAAAATATTTTTTCCATTCTATCATCCAAATATCCTGGTTTACTCTTTTGCTTCTTCTTCTCTCTTTATTTACCACCTTCCGAACCTTTTCTTCCGTACTAGCCTTCTCCGCTTCTTCTTCAAACCTTTTATTTTCCTCCATTTTTTTATCACACAACTCAATTTACTCTTTTTTTTTCTCCTATATTCTTCTTCACTACTTGTCCCTCTTCTCCATTTTCTTAATACCCTTCTCACCTCCTTCTTCTTCTGTTTACAATCCTCATCCCATCCACTTCCATCCGCTCCTTCACTAACTTCTCTTTTGCTTGTGCACTCTAATACTCCTTTTATTTCTCCTACCATTATTTCCATTTCCTCGTTTACATTTCCTTCTCCCATTTCGATATTCTTGAGTTTTCCTTTGAACTGTTCCCTACCTTCCATTGACCAATCCTGTCTTCCTGCTCATTTTAATTTTGCATCCTTCTTAGCCTTATTTTTATTACTCATTTCTCCCTCTACGGTCACTATTATGGGGAAGTGATCCAAATCTATATAGTTCCCCACCTCTAGTTTCTTAACCTTTTCTCAAGCCTATTCCCATTCCTCATCCTCCTCTATACTTCCGTTTAGGATAAGCCATCCCATCTCCCCTAGGCTCTTCAACAACTTCTTGTCCTCTCCATTCAGTATCTTGTCTTTGAATTTTCTTCCTCGCCCTCCATCGCATTCCCTTCCTCCTCTATCTCCTGTTCCCGCATCTATATCACCTCCTATTCTAAGCCTCATCTCTTGCTTATTTTCTTCCATCAGTTCTTTTATCTCCTCTAACTTCTCCTGCATATCACCGTTCACATAAACCCCCACTATCTTCCACATCTCTCCTTCCCTATTTATCTCTCCTACCTTTTTATTCTTCCTCTTTGCATTTTGAAGCTGCCATTTGTAACCTCTTGGTAATCTTCCCCTTACTCTTTCTCATCCCTTTTCATCTAGCCACGTCTCCATCATTACTACTACATCCCATTGTTTCAAATTTCTCATAAACTCCCCATCCTTTCTATGTAAGGCTGCTATATTCCAGTAGCATGTACTCCAATTTTCCCTACTTTCGTTTCTTGTCTCCTTTTGTTTCTCACTATTTCTTATTTCTTTACCTCCTGTTTCTTTCTCTCCCAGTTTCCCGATACCGCATTTTTTACTTACTCTCCCCTGTCCACGTTTCAATTCCACCATACACCTTCTATCTGTATTCTCACATACTTAACCCATGTTCTTCTTCCCTCTTTTCTTCCCTCTTCTGCTATTTTCCTCAACTTATACTGCATGGTCCTCTCAGCCCATGTCAAATCATCCTCTATTCTTTCCGAGCTTCCATATAACATCCTTTTCTTTGTCATCACTTCCCTGTTATGTACCCATTTCTTTAGTTTCACTAGTATCATTCTCTCCCGTCTCTTCCTTCTTTTCTAGCCCTTGCTCCAACATCTGCATCGATTTCTCTAGCTTTTCCCTAACTTCTTCCCATTCCTTCATTTCTTTCCTAAGTTCGGCCATTTCCTGTCTAATATCTTTCCTTATTTCCTTCACCCTTTTCTCCTGCTTTTCTTCATACATCCCCATCACTTCTATCATCATTTCTCGCGTTTCTTCCAATCCTCTCTTTTGCATCGGATCTCTATCCTCAGCTCTGCCTCTTTCTGTCCATTTAATTTTCTCATTGAATTCTGGATTTTTCAAGCTTGCCCCTACATCTTCCTTGTCTTCACTGCTACTCCTCTCCCCTCTCCTTCTTTTGATGAATGCTTCAATCGATCCCACGCTCTTCGCCCTCAATCTATCCTTTTCTACTGTTTTCCTATATTTTCTCCTTGCCCTCCTTTCTTCGTTCTCCCCTTCCGGTGTACTGGAAACTTCGTGATCCAAACCCTGCTTTCCTTGCTAGTATTCGCTCGGCTAGCCATGAATCCTATTCAAACGATTCCGCCTTCTATCGTTCTGCCCATATCTATCGTCGCGTCTACCTGCCTTGCCTTTCTCCTTCTCTACCCAGCCCTGCTACGACCAACCTGGTCTTCCCACCCTGTCACAAACCTCAAACCTACCTAACCTCAACTTCCACACAAATCTGTTTTGATCCCTGAAAATAACATCACCCCCTTGTCAATCTTTCAATCTCTCAATTAATCCCTCACAAACCAACCCCGCTACACAAATCCCCAACCTACTCACCTCAAATTTCAACACAATTATCAGAAAGACTAAGCACCAAATTTCACCGCTGCCACACACTTTCACGCGGGAAACGGGAGTCAAAAATTTACTGGCCTTTCTGGTGGTTTGAAAAGGGTTTCAGTATGTAAAAAGGTATGTTTCGAATAGGCAAATTTAATTTTTCTTTTTTTATTGTAAGAAGCTCATAATAGCAAATGTTTTCACCCTTCTTAGTATTATTAATAATTTGTTACAATTATGATTGTGCAAAAGAAATTATTCAAAGCGAGTAAAAGTAGGAAATTAATTACTGTTTACGGACTAACAGATAAAAATGATGAAATTAACCCTCTTTAATTCACTGTGAATATTATCCTTGTTCTACTATTTCTAATTATAATTATGATTGGCATTAAAGTAAATAGAAATGTGAGAGTTTTTATAAATCATTTGTTCAGTATCATATATTAATATACAATATATAAAAGTACATTGGTTTCTTTATGTATAATAATTTAAGTTAGACATTACAATTAAGGTAATAATAATCAGTCGTCGTTACATGATCAGTCATATGACCGTACAGTTTACGTGACAAGATAATATGTTGACATTCAAATGTTTCTGAAACTCCTGAAACTCTGAAAGGTAGAATATCTAAATACGAGAATAAAAAATGAATAATGATTCCATACTCTTGTTTAAATTTTTACCATCGACCCTGTCGGTGTACGATTACCCCAATACGATTGCCGAAACAGGTTTAAATATTATCCACGTAAAACAAATTATAATTTAAGAACTAATAATTGTTACATTTCTCACTTCCAAAAAATTCCTATCTGTATTTCCAACATCATAATAATATTGAGGAATCCCAAAAATCCATCCCTATTACTTTCAACGGAACAGCTTGGCACTTCCTCTATGTAAGAGAGTTAAGAAATTTTTAAATTTCAGTCTTAGTCACATTTACACTATAATATTATTAAGTTACGCCAAGAGATCCAACCCTACTATTCTTAATCTAACAGGTCCAGAGATTCCCAAAAAGCAACCCCTTAGTATTCTTGAACAAACGGATCTAGAGATTCTCTACGTAGATCAGACAGTTCATTTCCTAGCTAATTACGGGCACAAATTGAACTTCAGGAAAATTCAAAGTAAGCTTGCAACCAAATAATAATTTTCTAAAATCCTAAAAATCCACCCCAAGCATTCATAACGGAACAGGTCCAGAGATTCTTTGCGTAAAACAGACAATAAATTTTTTATTCGATGATATTCACCAAAGTGAGCTTCAAAAAAGTCCAAAATGCTTGCGATCAAATATTAATATTAAAAATCCTAAAAGTCCGCTTCTGGTATTCAGAACAAAACAGGTTCCAGGATTCTGCACGTAAAACAGACAATCAATTTTTTAGCAGATAATAGTGTCACAATAAACCTTCAGAAAAGTCAAAAATAAGCTTCCAATCCATTAATAATTTTTAAATTAACAAACATCTCACCCTAGTACTCTTAACAGAACAGGCCCAAAAGATTATACAATTAAAAGCGACCATAATTTTCTTAGCTGATAATATTCACAAAATTGACCTTCAGAAATGTCCAAAGTATGCTTGTAACCCCGTAGTAATATTTAAAAATCTGTAAAATCCACCCGTTGTATTCCTGAAGAAACTATCATTCCTATAAAAAAATTCTTCAAACATAAAATGTGTATTTCGATGATTGGAGGTCCACCCTTTTCGGAAGATCACCCCATTTTTTCAATAACATAAAACTATTTTTTGATTTAAAAATTTAAGATCAATAAGCTTTCAGAATGTATGAGTAGTAGATATTGCATGAAAAATTAAACTTATATACTGAAAAACAGACAAACTTTTCATTTCTTCTTATCATAACCATTTCACAATGATTGATATTTAATTTATTCGAATTTCAAGATAGCATTATTTGACTTTTATTTTCTTCAAAGAATATGGGTCGAATATGTTTATTAGGGTGGTCCAAAAATGCATTGCAACATTTTTTTTCACCCTAGAGAGCAAGTCCGCCCCCCCCCAAGGTTTCCATTTCCTGAGAAAAAAAAATCCCTTACTTTTTGTTTCCGAAATTCGAATATTAACACGGGCCACCGGGTACTTCCAAATCCCATTTGATTAACATGGGGAAATTTTGGATTTTCGAAAAATTGAACTCATACTTTAGGGTTTGATTGAAACGTGGCAAACTTCCTGGGGATTTAAGAGGAGTACCTATGAAATAAAAGCATACTAATAACTTTTATTTTTAACCCACCTCCACCCACCAATATGAACCAAAAATAAAAGACTACATTTTTACGTATTATTGCTACTTTTTAGAAATTTCCGTCGTCTTTTTCGTACAAATAATTACTAATATACAATTTGAGTATTTCCCATGACATTTTAAATAATTTTTAATTGTTTGAACAAATTTAACTTATATAAACAATTATTTATTCCCAATAAATGTGAAAATAATCGTATTTTCTTATTGAAATGTACTACATTGTCATTGTTTGAAGTATTAATTTTTTTCAAAAACATTATGTAATTATCTAAACAACTACTTATGGTTTATTCTCAAAATTTCTAAAAATTGACCTAGAGATGTCCAGTTTTTTCTCAAATTGGTATCCTATGCTACTTCTTGTTAAATAATTATATAATTTTGATACATTTCTTTTAATGTTCAATAAATTCACATTTGTTTAAACAATTATGATTTGCTTACGCAGGTTTTTTGATAACGGTCAAAAAATTTATTAAATAAAATACATATAAATATTTTTTTGCAACACATGCATGAAAATGGCCATATTCCGTGTCCAGAAAGCGTACGGAAAATTGCAGATTCCTCTACTGTGAGAGTAGCGTGCGGGAATGTAACATTCCCGCACTTGTGCGGGAATATTCCCGCACTGAATCATTCACGAGCGCTTATCTTTAGTTCGAGAATTAATATTCACACGACATGTGAAACAATTACGCGGCGTTTCCCGGGCAACTCAACTGATCACATTTGTTTTCATGACGATCATAAAAAGCTGTCAAACATCCGACCAGTCGATATGAATATAGGTGCACCCTCAACACTGTGAACACGTTACTCAATGTTTTTTGTTTTTTTATAGTTGTTTAATGTAATAAAATTGTGACTCAATATTTGGTGGTTTTGTCTTAGTCATTTTCATGCATTTTTTGCAAAAAATATCGTGTGTACTATTTTGACTGTATGGTCAATTCATTATTGTTTTTTTTTTTGGTTCAAATTTCCTTCAAATGTAGGTCTGGATGGTTGACATCTTCTTTGGCGCATTGTAAAATAATTCATGAAAGTCATAATAAAATTTAAATTATAAAAGAGTATTTGTCATTCCTTCCTTCATATTTTTGCAATCTTTATCATAATTATATTATAAAAAGCTTATTCACTAATGCAAATTATGACTCAAGTTTCAACAGATTGCTTCTTTACATTTTCATACTAGTTGTTAATATTAAAACGTGTCGATCATTCTCGTTTTAGCTTCATAACATTATCTATAAGACATTCGTGGATCATGCAAATCATAATTTAGATTTATACCCGTGCAGAAATTTCGCCGTGGCCCCGACCGGGCCCAGACTCGTTCATTTCGGGCCCTGATGGGGAAATCGAGTCAGGGCCAGACTCATCATGAAACACGTGGCCGCCTTGGAGCCATGTCTAGGGGCCCGGTCAAACGCCCGATCTGTCCCCGGTCTGGCCCCTATTAATTACCCGAGTCTAGCCACATTATTTACTTTTTTATAAGGAATTAAAACCCTTCAAAATAATTATAACCCAATATTAAATGAAAAGCCAAATTAATAGAATTGAGCTTTATTTTGAATACACCTTAAAAATAATGAAAAATGTTTATTTGGACCTCTGCTTCCGAATAGGGGCCGTACTTAAATTACGTAACGGATTATAGGCCCTCATTGAGACCCCCTCCCCCGTCCTGTAACAAACTGTAACAAAATATTTCTACCCTCCCCCCCTACCTAAATTTTAGTTTCCGAGAATGTTTTACTATAGTTATTGCTATTAGAATTAGGCAGGGGGCTCGAAAACTTCATTTACAAAATTCCCTTATCTTTCCTTATCTAATTTTTCATTTTTCTTTATCATTAATATTCAAATACCAGAATTTTAATCTTGGAATACTTTCAACATAGAAGCTTTTATAAACGGAATAAAACAGTGTTTCAGATACAAATTAAAAATTTTGAAATTTATTATTTTATTTTAAACAGAAAAATGTCTTTTCTGCCATAAAAATGTTCAACAAAATAATGAAATTTTCAGCAAAGAAGAATATTTTTTAACCAAAAAGTTGTATTTTCATTAAAAAAAAAAGAAATTTCTACCAAAGCGGATTTTTTAAGATTAGGATTAGAATTTTAGGATTAAAAAGAAAACAAAATTTAAAAAAATAGTTGAATTTTCATCCAGAAATGATTCCAGTTGACTTTTCAAGATCAAAATATTAATTTTTTAACAAAAAATAAGTTTGAACGAACAAAATTGAATTTTCCATCCAAAAAGACGAATTTTTCAACCAAAAGAGATGAATTTTCAACGGAATAGTTTTATTTCCAAACGAACAGTTGCATTTTTATACAAAAAAGATGAAATTTCTCTAAAACAGATGAATTTTTGATTAAAACAAAAAAAAATTTGAATTTTCATCCAGAAAAGCTTTCAGTTCATTTTTTAACACCAAAATATGAATTTTAAACAAATAGAAAATTTGCTACAAAACAGTTACATTTCCAACAAAACAGCACAATTTTCAACCATAATGTATGACTTTCTAACAAAATTTTAGAATTTTAAAACTAACAGTTCCATTTTTATCCAAGAAAGATGTAATTTCTGCTAAAGCAGGTGAATTTTGAAATCAGAAAGACACATTTTTAAGAAAGTGTTGAATTTTCAACCAAACAGTTGCGTTTTTGTCCAAGAAAAATGAAAATTCTACTAAAACAGGTGAATATTTCAATCAAAAAGACAAATTTTCAAAAAAACAATTGAATTTTCATTCGAAAGGGTTTCAGTAGACTTTTTTACAGAAGAATAGAAATTTTAAACAAAAAGTAAATTTTCTAGGAAATATTTGAATTTTTAACAAAATAGTTTTATTTTCAACCAAACAGTTGCATTTTTATCCAAGAAAGATGAAATTTCTCTTAAAACAGATGAATTATTAATTAAAAAAAAGATTTTTTTTTAATACTTGAATTTTCATCCAGAAAAGATTTCAGTTTTCTTCTCAACGCCAAAATATTAAATTTAACCACAAAGTAAATTTTCTACAAAATAGTTAAATTTTCAATGAAACAGCAGAATTTTTAAGCAAAAAGTATGACTTTTCAACAAAATTGTTGAATTTCAAACCAAACAGTTGCACTGTTATCCAAAAAAGATGTAATTTCTGCTAAAGCAGGTGAATTTTTAAATCAGAAAAACAAATTTTCAAAAAAGAGATGAATTTTCAACAGAACAGTTGCATTTTTATTCAAGAAAGATGAAATATTTCTTTTAAAATAGTTGCATTAAAAAAAACTTTAAAAAAATAACTGAATTTTCAACCAAAAAGTATGACTTTTTAACAAAATTGTTAAATTTCAACCAAACAGTTGCATTGTCCGAGGAAAATGAAAATTCTACTGAAATAGGTGAATTTTTTAATCAAAAAGACAAATTTAAAAAAAAAAGAGTTGCATTTTCATCCAAAAGGATTTCAATAGACTTCTCTACAGAAAAATACAAATCTTAAACAAAAAGTAAATTTTCTGGAAAATAGTTGAATTTTCAACAAAACAGTTGCAATATTTCTACTAAAAAAATATGCATTTTTAAATTAAAAAGACAAATTTTCAGAAAAAATATTTTTCATCCAAAAGATATTTCTGTTGACTTATCAGCAACAAAATATGAATTTTAAACAAAAGGTTAATATTATACAAAAACAGTTGAATTTTTAACCCAAAAAGAAGAATTTTCCTACCGTAACAAATCGTAACAAAATGTCTAGACTCCCCCCCCCCCCTTGAGCTGTTACGTAATTTAAGTACAGTCCCTTACCGTCCCAGTCTTTTGCATTTCAGAAGACGGTGCTTATGTGGGACAGCATTTCCTCTTCACGATTCACATCATCATTAATTTCTTCCTCATCATCTGCATCAACATCAACATCTGAAACTGTTTTACATTATTAATACAATCTGATCTCAAAATTACATTTCCACATTTTAATCCACAAATATTACCCCTTATGCCGCCACTGGAGCGATAACATGCATAACTTCAAACGTAGAATTCAAAATATAACCTCCAAATTGCAACTACTTGTTTTACAAAAAAGCGCTACCGAGCGAAGAAATATCCAATAATAATTTTTTTGACTAAAATGAGGAAATCGAATATTTAGGTTAGAACTTGGATCCAGTACAATACAATTAAATATGCCATGAAATTTAATAATACCATAAAAAAAATGTAATACCATAAAAGACTTACCTTCGTTGCTTTCATTTTCATCGCGTAAATACGGAATTTTGCTGATGGCACGATGCTTGCGAACTCGCAGTGTGCTCCTCAATTTTGGCATTTATTATTAATGTGTTAAAAATATATTATACGGACGATCACTCTCAGCACATTTGCAACACAACACCATGAAGGAAAACAAAAATTAAGGTTATGTTCGTGGTTATATTACATCTAGTGCATATGGGTCAAGATGGCGCTGCGAAGAGGCTATATGACGTCACAGTACATAGCCCGGTCTGGTACGAGTCAGGGCCACAGAATTCTTCCTATCGGGACCAGATAGTACACATCGGATCAGGCCCTAGTCGGTAATCGGTAATATATATGGCGATTTCTGCACGGGTATTTAGATTATATTTCCTTATAGCATTTTAAACTCTTATGAATATCAATCAAAAAAATGATTATATGTATTATATTTTATTTTTTGTAAGTTATCGAAAAAAAACTGCTTAAGCAAATCAAAACTGTTTAAAGAAATGGAAATTTATAAAACATTAAATGATATCTATCAAAATTATATAATTATTGAACAAACAGTAGCATAGGATACCAATTTGAGAAAAAACTGGACATCTCTGGGTAAATTTCTAGAAATGTTGATAATTACCAATAAGTTATTGTTTAAATAATGACATAATGGCTTTTTGTTAAATTATCACTCCAAACAATTACAAAATATTACATTTCAATCAGAAAATACGATTGTTTTTTACTTTTATGGGAATAAATAATTGTTTACATAAGTTGCATTAGTTTAAACATGTAAAATTGTTTAAAAAGTCATGGGAAATATTCAAATTGTCCATTAGTAATTATTTGTATGAAAAAGAGAACGGAAATTGCTAGAAAGTAACAATAATACGTAAAAATGTAGTTTTTTTATTTTTGGGCCATATTTGGCGCGCTGTGGGGGGTAAGGGTGGGTTAAAAATAAAAGTTATTAGTATGCTTTTATTTCATAGGTACTCCTCTTCGATCCCTAAAAAGTTTGGAATGTTTAGAACAATACCTAAAGTATGAGTTCAATTACTCGAAAATCGAAAATTTCCCCATGTTAATTGAATGGGATTTTCTGGAAAACCCAGCCTTTTTATGTTTTCGCATTTTTCACAATTTCTGCTAATAGAAGGAAGGCATCATGCGGGTTCAACCATTTTTGAGCCCGGGAGAATTTTGTTTTCCTAAGAATTTAATTTTTTAATTTTTCCCATAAACGATGAAAGATATCGCAACAGATAATTTTTAATAGAACATTTTTAGTTTTGCAAAGTTTTGTCTCAACGTTTTTTTGTATCCGTCCTTGTTTGCGAGAAGAGTAGGCAGTTCGGTTGTAAGAAAAAAAATCCTTCATGACATAAGTTATAATCAACAAGACTAAAATATATTTGAAGAAATGAAATTTTGTTTCTGAAGCAGACAACTTTGTCTCTAATTGATGGATTTCCATATCTCTAAATTAGCTGTGCGTGGCTCAGTGAGTTTTAAATGTCATGCGTACACAAAACGTGATGTTTCATTTCTGGGTTAGTGAGAAATATTAAGAAATAATAAAAGTTTGGATCTATGTTGTGAAAGAACATACAAATTTAGCAACAAATTCTGCTATTAATTCCACTTATTTTTATTTCGATTGGATGATCATAAACTGTTCACTTGTAATGTAAACTGTGAAATCGATTAGAAAATTTAAATCCCTGCTAGAATTATTTCTGTTTAATTAGCGCTTCACTCAGACTACCAAAAATTGTATTTCAGATATATATGATTATGTTTCAAAGCGATTTGTGAATATTATTTCTTAATAATAATACTCAAAATAAATTATGCCGCAAACGCTTGTTCTTAAATTTTGGCCAATCTCGATGGTTCATTTCCAACGATCGTTGTGGCCATATCAAGGATAAATATCATTATCTCAACTTCAGGTTTTTTCCGCGTGCTCTTTTAAAATGAATAAGCGAGATTACATTGTCAGAGAGTGAGAATGTGTTAAGCGAGGTCTTCCTCATTAAAAAAGAACGTAGAAGAAAACAACCTTGATTAACGATAAGTTCACTTTCCTAACGTTTAATATCCATTGAATGAAAAACCAGTGCGACTGAAAATATATATTTTTCAATGTTGCAATTGAATTACCATCTTTTAAGTTACTAATGATTCTATAGGATTCTTAATATTCATACATATGTGTCATATCAAAGGATTTTTTGAAATTTTTTTTTTTTAATTTAATATAATTTTTTGACAGTTTTCCTATCCTTTTCAAACACCATAAAGAAGGCAATTGATCAAACATTTTAAGCTTTAATATTGGCTGAATTAATTCACTTCAGAGAGTAGTTTTAGGAACAATATTTACAATAGACGTATGTCAAAAACTCAAAAATTAGGCCATCTTCAACATTTTCTATGAATTGAGCAAATTTAATCAAAGCCAAAAGAGCTGATCATTTCTTATTTTCAATTTCAACGATATGCATTGTGTTTGTTAATAAATTCAGTTTTATATTTATATATTTGGTCATTTATAAAAAATGCGAGACCTTTCAAAATTGGTTTCGAAAATACCCTTTGGAATTGTATTACCTTTTTTCTCAAACAAAAAATGTGTCCGTTAATATTTGTAGGATAAATTTTATAACATTTTTTTCATAGATTCGGCTACTATTTAAATTTCCCCATCAATAAATTGCAAAAAAGCTGTAGGGTAAATTGCCTCAATGCTGTAAGAATTAAATTTATTCGATCGCACAAATTTTAGCCAGAAAAAAATCTTGTATATTATTATCTGGAATTGTATTCTGAACTTTCTTCACGAAAAAATACATAATCTATATTGTGTTTTCTTAAGATCACTACGACTGTTATAAAAATGCATTTTTAAGAATCAACACCTTTTTTGATAAATTAGAAAAGCTACAAGGAACTTTTGTTTTTCATCGTAAAAACTAGTGTCACTGTCAAACCATTGACAACATTGAACATTTTTCACAGAAAAAATATGTAGTTTATTGAGACCTATATTTTTTTGATGGAAACTAGAATGTTTAGCCTTCTAAATATTTAAGTCAGAGGAAAACAAAGGCTTATTATTTAGTTCTTGATATACGTCTTTGGTGCATGTCTTTCCTAAAACTACTCTCTAAGCTTAAAGAATTTCAGTCAATAAACTTTAAAATCGGTCATGACTTGCCTTTTTATGCAACATTGAAAATAAAAGCAAAATTGATTGAAAAAAATGAAAATACGTAAATTTCTAATTCAAAAAATCTAATACCTCGTTTTTAGTAGTATTTGGTCACCTACTATTAGGTCAAGATCTTAACATACATGCTGAATCATGAAAACTTGTTTTCGACGTGTATGCAAATACAAAATTTTAAAGACTCAAGACCTACGTCGCCTTACCAGAAAATTAAACAAATGGTTATTCTCAAAAAGATCACCTATTGAAATTTTTATTTTTTTGGGTAGATTATTGACAATATGCATCATAACTTCTGTAAGTACTTCCTTCTGCAAACAATAAAATATGTTTTTTTTTTGCGTGATCTGCTAACCAAAAGAATAAAACAAGAGAAGAAGAAAGTTATTCAGAATTATAATTTCTAACAAAAAGTTGCTTACACTTTTTGAATATTTGCATCAAATCGAATTAAAAATTTGCTCGCTAAATCATAGTTGACTCTGTATCCGATGCATTTGTTTGTACTGTAAAAAATAGCAATTGTCGATTTTTTTATGACCAGTGAATACATGATACACAACATTCCATTTTGATAAATGTTCATTAATAAAGATTATAAATATTGATTTTACTTTTATCGACATAATAGAATAATTAATGTAGAGTTGCTAATTTATATGGACAACGATCCGTCTTGACCAGAAGATACAAATTGCCTAAGATCACATTTTCATAATGCAGTTCGTTTTCTTCCTATTTGTCGACATCCAGGTCAATTCTATCTATTATTACATTTCATTTCTTGATCCAAAATCTTTTGTGGTTTCAGATCAGTAATAACACATTACGAGAACTTGAAATTATTTTTGTTTGCACCGAACCTTCACAACCCGGATCTTGTACACGGATGCGGAAAATACTATATAAAGCAATGGTAACAATGACTATTGTCATTCTCCAAGTATACAGTTTCTTGAAAAACATCGTTATTTCACAATTTTCTTCAGAGAAAAAAAAAATTGTGCTGAAAAAGTTTGCCTTAAGGCTCAGTTTTCAAGATGAAGGGAGAAGTGGCATTCGCTTTCTTACTAATAAGTGAGTAATCATCAATACACAAAAAATACATACTTGCTGTAAAGAAATTTCATCCAACAGTTAGAATCTCAGTTAAAACTGACTGAAATCGCATTATTTGAACTCACTGTCTGCATGGAAAAAATGTGTCCGTCGAGGCTTACCAAAGTTCTAATCACTCATCAGGTGAACTCAAAGCAAACATGCATAAGACACATGCGTCTTTACAAACATTGCGGGCCACGTGCAGGCGAACCCGACATTTTTCAAGAAAACAGTAAACACAGAAAAAACAGAAGATAAACTTTACATTGTTTTCTGAAGAAAGATTCTTTGCAACAAAAATTAGCTTCACATGACAAACTTCACACAAATATCGGTTAAAATTTCTTTTGTTTTCGTATAACAAGCACATGTATTTTGAAAGACGTGAAGTTGGCTGAACAAAACTTTATCATTTTAAAAAATTTCCTGCAGCAAATTTTATTCTTAGTTTTTTCTGTATATCACAGAATAACTAGTTCTCAGTTTCTAGATTTTTTGGGCCAGCTCTCTGAGATTATTTTCTTAACCATTTGTAATATTTTTGTAATTATTGACGAAAAAAAGTGAAGACCCTTTTTGTAATTTTCACATCGAGTTCGCCGATTCTTTCTCAATGTTCTTAAATCGAAGATCTATATTTCTGGCTCGTGACTGTTTTACGGACAAATTTTGTCCGTGTAGGTTTAATAACATTCGGTGAGCGTAACACAAATATTTTCGGTGTGCCCAGTTACTTCGTTATTCAAACAAATTGAGACAAAAAGTTCACCTAGCTTAGGGGTAAACGTTTAATATCGTTTTATGAGATAAATATGTTTATATTTTATTTTTAAAGCCATCGCTGCCTTATTCTTGGGGACCATCGTCGATGCGGTGAGTTTTACTTTATTCAGATAGAGGAGTAGGGTGGTCGAAAAATGCATTGGATTTTTTTTTCTTTTAATTTTTATGGAGACACCCCCCAAGTTGGTTCGAATCCACACAAAAATGAATCCATTTTTTTTTTTCTTTTAAATTTAGGGGTGCCGCAAGTTGAAACTCAACATTTCTCTTCAAAATTAGCCATAGAATACGAATAGAATAACACTTTTCAAATACCAACACCATAAGTCTGTTTTACAGGGTCCCAAAAGAACCCCATAAGTGAAAAAATGAGTTGCGAGTTCTTGGCGCTAATTATGACTTTATACTGAACATGAGATCTTTTCATGAATTGTTTAAACAATTTACTATTGTTTTTAGCAATTTTCTCATAGAATAGTGTTAGAAAGACGCGGCTTTTTCACAAATTTTCCATTTGATGTCCAATTTTCAATTGGAGGGAAGTGATAGTTCATTAATGTTAACAAGAGTGATTGTTGAAAGAATTTATTAATAATGTCAATAATATTCTCTTTAAAAAATGCTTCGAAATTGCAACAAAATATTATTACTAATAATACTATATTTGAATAATGCTAGAAAGATGCGGTTTTTTTTTTAATTTCTGGTATTTTTTCCAATTTTCATTTGGAGTGAAGTAATAATGAATGCGAACTAACAAAATAATTGTTTAAACAATTTATTATCATTGTTCATAATAGTTTCTTTGCTTAATTAGTAGAATGTTGCGGTTTTTTCTGAAATTTCCAATTGTTTGTCTATTTTTCATTAGGCGTGACTTAATATTCAATTATATTCCGCAAAAATAATTGTCTAAACAAATCATTATTGTTTATGACTATCTTCATCTATATAAGTGCCTGATAGTTGCGGTTTTTCGACAATTTTTACCTTTCTGTCCTTTTTTCACTTAGTGAGGTAGTAATCAATCAAAGTTAACAAAAAAGTTGTTTAAACAATTCAATATTGCTTATAACTATCTTTTCTTATATAAGTGCTACAAAGTGGCGGTTTTTTCTAAAATCTTTCACTTCGCATCGCCTTTTTATTTAATTCAAATAATAAATCAACCACAACAAAAATTATTTTTCGAATGTTATTGTTGTTTGAAGTGAATTATTTGTGCTCTTTGCCCAATGCTCACAAAAAATTAATTTTTTTAAGCATTGGGAAAAGAGCAAAAATAATTCACTTAAAACAACAATACCATTCAAAAATCATTTTTGTTGTAGTTGATTTATTATTTGAATTAAATAAAAAGGCGATGCAAAGTGAAAGATTTTAGAAAAAACCGCCACTTTCTAGCACTTATCTGAGGAAAGATAGTTATAAAAAATATCAAATTGTTCAAACAACTCTTTTGTTAACTTTAATTAATTATTACCTCACTAAGTGAAATAAGGCCGGAAAGGTAAAAATTGCCGAAAAACCGCAACTCTCGGGCGCAATTGATGTAGATGAAGATAGTAATAAACAATAATAATTTGTTTAAACAATCATTTTTGCTAAATCTAATTAATTACGCCTAATGTAAAATAGACCATCATTTGAAAATTTCAGAAAAAACCGCAACATGCTACCAATTAAGTAAAGAGAATATTATTAACAATTAAAATAAATAGTTGAAACAGTTATTTTGTTAAATTGAATTCATTATTACTTCACTCTAAATGAAAATTGGACAAAAAGCCAGACAGTAAAAAAACCGCATCTTTCCAGCATTATTCGAATATATTATTATTAATTATAATGAATTGTTTAAACAATTAATTTTTTCGACTCTAATTAATAACTTAACTTATCTTAATTGAAAATTTGACTAAAAGTGATTTTTTTTTGCAATTTTGTAGGATTTTTATAAGAGAATATTATTATTATTATCATTAAATTGTTTAAACAATCACTCTTGTTGACATTGATGAACTATTACTTCCCTCTAATTCAAAATTGGATAACAAATGGAAAATTTGTGAAAAAACCGCGTCTTTCTAACTTCATTCTATGAGAAAAATGCTAAAAATAATAATAAATTTTTTAAATAATTCATTAAATCATGTAATTTTTATCACAAAGTGATATTTTATGTATTAGAAACGATCGGCATTCAAAAAACCGCAAAAAAATCATAATTAGCGCCAAATTCTCGCTAAATCGATTTTTCCACTTATGGGGTTTCTTTGTGCCCCTATAAAACTGACTTATGGTGCTGGTATTTAAAGAATGATCTCTTACTCGTATTCTATGGCTCATTGTGAAGAGAAACGTTAAGTTTTTACTCGATTGAGATAATATTGAAGATTCTGAATAAGATTTACAAAAACGTCTTTTATTCTTATGGGAAATACATGTTAAACTTCATGGGGCTTGCGGCACCCCTAAATATCATTTTTATTCAAAACAAAAAAACGTATTTATTTGTGTGTGAATTCGAACAAATTTGGGGGTTGTCCCCATAAAAATTCGAAAACAAAATTTTGGACTACCCTATAGAGGAGTCACGTTAGAAGTTGAAAATAAAAAAGCTCAAAACCCGGCGGCTTTCCACTGATTACAATGAAACCTTTTGCATTTTTTAATAACTTCTGATGCCCCAAGGAATATGCATGCCAAATATTAATATGTTTCTTATGTTTATGAATTTAAAAAAATGTTGAGCTGCCATTATGAATTTGTTTGTCTCAAATTAATAATGAGCAACCCCAATATACATATACACAGTGTTTTTGTTGCTCTAGTACTTAATTTATTCAAGTTATTCAAGTTTTTAATAGATTTTTGAAACTTTTGGAAAAATTGCATTTTTAAATTACCGAACATGTTTTTTTTTTTTTTTTTTTTTTTTTTTTAATTTTTGCTACGCATATTTAGAAATACAAGAAAAAAGGTTTCATTAAAATCGGTGGAAAACCGCCCGGTTCTGAGGTATAATCCTTACTTGTCTCCTCTAAGAACTGTTACTTAATATTCTTATATACACAGAAAAAATTCTTGTTTTTGTTGCGGATTGTTCTTTTCACACCATAATTCAGGTCCTTCTTCAGTCTTAAAGCTAGATTTTAGTCCACTTTTGTTCTCAAAATAAGACCAATTAGCGTTCAAACAAGAAACATTATCTCAATTAAAAAATTTTTCTGTGTATTGTACAAGATTTCTAAGTTCTACGCATTAAGGATATTATCAATTCTGTATTTCTCTCAAACTAGTAACGATAAATTTTTTACAACAAAATACGTGAAAGTGTACTCCTAATAGTAAAAATACTTGGTCATTAGAAGTGCTAATCTTACATTTGTCAGTGCGTATAGCATATCCATATAATTAAACAAAAAATTCCATTGTATGCGGAATGCATGTGCAATCTCAAATGATCAAACTATACAAAATTTGATAAATTTTACTTCGACTAATTAGAATTATAATTATTGCAGCATTTCCTAACCTGGTATCATTGTAGAAATAAATGCAAAGTAAGTGAACAAAATTTTACATAGTTCCTTTTATATTGCAAATGATCGGTTTTCACAAAACTTGTAAACTAAACAAAAAATTTTGCAGAGCCATAACAAGGTTAATCCAATTTGTGTCACCAATAACCATCATCACTCCAATTTTATCGGTATGGAATCATACAAGTGCTACCAGGAACACTGTAAAGAAGGTCAGTTATGTAGAAAATCATTTTCTTATTTTCTGAAGATTACTTTTTTAAATATCTTAAGATATCGCTTTTGCAAATAATTTACATCCAATTGCTTATTATTTGAAATTCATCAACCTTTAACGTTTTTAAATTAAAAATATTGTTCAACCTTCAACGCTTTAATGTGAAATAGTGAAATTTTCGAAATTTATTTAAATTGTTTTGAAGATGTATCGGCTTCTAAATAAATATATTAAGAATTTGAGAGCTTCCCAGAAGAATGAACTAATTCTGTCGTATAACAGAGACATGCTCATATTGAAGAGATGGAAGATTTGGATAAATCTGATACCTTTTTAAATCGTGCCTGGACTTATTATGACAGTTATCAATAAGGAAATGATTTTCAAAAAGTGTTAGTTTCATCAAAATTCTATTTTTTCAACACTAATTGAGGGCCTGGATCGAGAAACTCGCCCAGCACTCGAGATCGGGTGAAAGTAGGGTACAAACGTCTCGTTGGACGGAAATTTTAAAAGTCACATCATTTTTTTCAATACAGGCTTGTAGAGAATGACAACACGGAACATTTTTCTATCTTCTGTTTTTCCACCGGATAAGTATTTTTAAAGTTAGATATTATTAAACAATAGGTCATTTTCAGTTTCTTTTTCAGTTTATAAGGTTTATATTTTATGTGTACGTGAAAATTTCAAATAGTTCCCATAATATTTTATTTGGGGACACATTTTTTTCAGTTTTTCGTGCTTATCATTAAAAATACTCATCCGGTGGAAGAACAGAACACAAAGAAAAAAAGCCTCGTCATTCTCTAAAAGCCTGTATTTACAAAAAAAAATAATTTTGTGATCCTCAATTATACGGCCAATCTTCCAAATATTTACATAGAAAAATTATTCTAAATATTGTTACCATGGAGAATAGACATAAGGAGACCAAAGTCCTGTACATTGACTTCACCAAAAACGAGCATTTTTCTGTCATATGTACAATAACGCATCGAAATGCTAGATCTTCTCGAGCGCGGCGATAGTGTGGTACGCGTAAAGATGGCCGCCGTCATGGTCCGTATAAATATAACCTCAAGGCTCAAGCATAAATACAAAATTCCTAAATCATTTAAACAATTTGTTGAGTCATGTATTCAAAAGGAAACCTTTGGTGCACACACACACACACACTTCAAAAAAAGATGTTTCGCGGTGGATAAAATTATTTAAATTATTCAACTCTTGTTTTATGTCAATGAACATTTACCTCTGTAAATCACATATTAGAATCGTGAATAATTCAGAATCTGTCAATGTCAACAAAACAAAAACAGCCGCCGCTCAATACGCGCGCGACACTAGCGCCTGGCACGGGAACGGGAAGTATTTCAAACATTATCATACTACAAAAATGTGCTCATTTTCGGTTACACTACTTTGGTCTCCTTATGCCTATTCTCCATGATTGTTACTATTATTTTATCCGCTATTAAAACGTCGCGTCGCCTAGTTCATTGTTAACACAGAAAAAACAGAAGATAAACATTACATCGATTTCTGACGAAAGTTTCACTGCAACAAAAATTAACCTTGTCGAATAAACTTTACATGAAATTAAGATAATTTCGTGTTTTTAAACCATCTCGGAATAATTCGTCAGTTGTTTGTCAGTAAAAAAAGCGTCTTCTGTTATGTAGTTCACAGCAGTGCAAAGAACAGTGTGAAGTATGGATGGAATTGGTCTGGAAATCAAGACACGAGATTTTTAAAAACATTGCACTTATTACCATTCCATTTTAAAAATAATTGCACAGCATTCGAAAAAGTCTCCATGTTTACTATGATCTTAACCATAATTCACAAGTTATGAGATATTAATTTCCGTTTTAAAAGTTTCGAGATTCGTCGGTATTGCAGTTCAATATAAAAGCCTTTTTACGATGTAAAATTTTAAAGCTAAGAGAGGATTTCTGAACAACTACAATAAATAAATATTTATCAAGAACATTGAATGTAAATTGAAAATCTTAATTTTGTACTGTAGATAGCATTTTATATTAAGATAATATTTATGGAAATTTAAGTATATTCTATCAGGTATTTCAGGTTAGGTGGGTGAAATCAAAGATGTTTGCAAGCTGAGGGATGAACAATAATACCAATTGCATTGGGACAAAATTTTTTTTTTCAAAACTCAGAAAAAAATGGGTTTTCACCATGAGTGTATTTGGCTATTATTCTTCATTTTCTGAAAACTATTCAATTAAATTATAAAATCCATACAAAATGTGTAATGATTTTATTATTCAATTAAATAGCTTTCTCGAAATGAAAAATAATGTCCAAGTATACTCATCTTGAAAAATCGGGAAGACTGTAAAATTCCTGAATCAGAAAATCTCCGAATAATGAAATTCCCAAATAGGAAAATTCCATAATGATAAAATTCCCGGACAGTTTATAATATTACCGAAATGAAAAACTCCTGAATGATGAAATTCCCGACAGTTTATAACATTACCGAATTATAAAATTCCCGAATTTAAACAAATGAACAAACTTTTTCATGAATATTATTTATTCATTAAAAATACAATAATCAAATATTTTTATCAAAAAATTGTAATGTTCGAAGTTTCTGAAATTACTGCGTGAATCTAAAGCAACAATTGTTGAAAAAATATATTTTTGGATGAAAATTTGTGGACTGAAAAATTTTAGAAAATAAAATTCATGACTCTTTCAAATTCCCTATTTTGGGAATTTCCCGAATAATACAATTTTTGAACATTTTATAAACTTCCCAAACTGGAAAATTGCCGAATACAAAATTTCCGACACTTTATAATATTACCGAATTTGAAAATTCCCAAAAGAAAATTGCCGAATTATAAGATATCCGAACTGGAAAATTCCTGAATTATGAAACTCCCGTAGCAATGGAAAAATGGTTTTCCATCAATATTATTGATTAAAAATACAATCATCAAATATTTGTATAAAAAAAAAAATTTCCGATCAAAGTTTCTAAAATTATTGTTTGAATTCAAAATAGAAATTATTGAAAAAATAGATTTTTGGATGAACATTTTTGGACGATTGAAAAATCTTAAAAAATAAAATTTCCAAATAATATAATTCCCAAGTAATGAAATTCCCGAATAAAAAATTCCCAAACAGTTTATGATATTACCGAAATGGAAAATTCCCGACAGTTTATAATATTACCGAATTTTAAAATCCCCGCTGGAAAACTGCATTATAAAACTCCCGGAACAATAAAAAAATTGTTATTCAAACAATATTATTTATTTCTTAAAAATAGAATGATCAAATATTTTTCTAAGAAAAAATATTTTTCTTCTTCAAAGTTTCTAAAATTATTGTATAAATTAAAAATAACAATATTTAAAGACAATTTTCATCCAGAAATATATTTTTTTTCAATTATTGTTATTTCAAAGTTAAGCAATAATTTTAGAAACTTTAATCATTAAAAATAATTTTTCTCTGGATAAAAATATTTCATTATTATATTTCTTTAAATTCGGAAATTTTCTAGTTCGGATATTTCATAATTTGGTAATTTTCTGTCGGGAATTTTTGAATACGGTAATATTATAAACTATTGGGAATTATCCATTTCGGTGATATCATAAACTGTTCGGGAATTTCAGTATTCGGAAATTTTGTTAATCGGGAATTTTATTATTCGGGAATTTCCCAATTCAGGAATTTAAAGAGTCGGGAATTTTATTTTTAAAATAACAATTAGGTAAGTAAAAAGTTGTTCGAAATCTAGTGTCCTGATTTATAGCTTTTCACGTATACTTTGCCATTTTTCCATTGCTGCGAAGGACGTAGCAGACGACAGCTTTTATTCCATCGTAAGATAAACTTTCGCCAAATAACATGTAATCTTTAACAGCTGAACATTTTACATGCAACAAAATTTAACTTCAGTTTTTTCTTTGAAAGAGTCTTTAGAGTATGGGAAAATGTCTTATCATTTTTTCAACTCTTAAATTCTTTATCAATTTCTCGGACGTAAAAAAATTTAGATTCAATGCCTTATCTCATTATTCTACAAGGCATATATGATTATTCACAGGTATATTATAGTAATTATTATAACTATTTCAGAAGTGCATTATACCCCCAATAAATGTCCTAAAAAGTCACTAAGAAATCCTTCAACTGCATCGCAACATCCTGCATCGCAATATCCTGCAGCGGTGGGGCCGACTACTGGAATGCCCCCGGCCACGAGGGTCGCTTAAGCAACATGTGAATTTTGTTGCATGACATGTCATGTAGTTCAAATAATCAGGAAACATATTTTAATCAACGCAGCGCTGTCAATTTTTTATGCATTCACAATTTCTAAATTACGTCACTTTAATTCAATTTTATACTCTTTAAGGGCATGTATTCAAATGTAATGCAGATAATAAAACACTCAAGTACAATAATCAAAAATGTTTCATAGTTTTTTTTTGCTTACACTTTAAATTATAATTATTGCCAAATGATTTATATTTTTACGGAATATTGCATATTTCGTAAAAGATATTAAAAAAAAATTACATATCTATTACAATTTAGTTGAGAACAGAGGTTCATTTCTCTTATTCTGAATGAATAAATAAATAAACATGTGTAATTAATTGAATTAAATAATTAAATATATGTCATTTATAACGTCATTGGAGCTTTGTTCTTGGCTATCTTTGACCATGCGGAGTTTTATTTTACCCAGAATAGTTATTAAGTTCCTATAGTATATGTAATACAAAATATCTTTATCCTTTACATGTAGAAGAATTGTCCCAATAGGACTTGGGCCAATTATAACTATTTCCTTTGCGTTATTATTATTATAAGACAACAATTGCAAAGGTCTTGAAGAATTTGAATATATTTTTCTTCGAAATTTGAAAATTGAACTGATAAATTGTTATTTTTTATCAAATTCATAAATTTCAATTGAAATATTGCAAAATACCTCATTCGCAAATCATTCAAGAGTAATTTTTATTCATAATTATTAATGCAAAAAATAATCAATGCTACTAAATAATAATTGAGAATATAATATATTTTAATAATAGCATACCATTTATCTTTTCAGAAATTAAATTATCAAAACAAAACATACATTTTTGAATATTTCAAAATAAAATTTTGAAGCTTTTTAAGGGTTTTGAAAAGTTTGAACGTAATGAAAAAGTTTTTTTCAAGATTCTTAAGAAAATTTGAAATAAATTTTTTCCTGAAAAAATAAATTCAACAGAATATTGAAAAGATTTTGAAAGGCATCCACAATTGTCAAAAAATAATTTGAGATATTTTAAGTGATTCTTTCTTTTAGTTTGACAGGATTCAATAAAATTTTTAGAAAAAAGTAGGATAATTTGAAAAAAAAAAACATCGAAGTAAAAAAAAAGTATCAAAAACAATTAGAAATCTGAGAACATTCGAAAAAATGTATACAAAGATGTAGATTTTTTAACATTCTTAAATAAAATTTTAAAGATGTTTAAGGATTTTGAGAGCTTTCAAGATTATACAAAAATTTTCTCAAGATTCCTGGAAAAATTTTTAATGATTTTTCACTTAAATAATAATTTTTATGAAATATTCAAACAAGATTTCAAAACAATGTTTTGTGTATGAATAAAAATTGAAAAGCTATTAATTTTTAAGGACCTAAAATTAATATAATTCTATTTCTAATTAAAAAATTGTTCAGTTTGGAAAAATTTAATCTTTCAATTTTTAATGTTTTTGACTTAAAATTGCTTAAAAAGATATAATTTCAAAAATCAATTTTGTTGATTCATTCTTCAAATAAGAGAATTGAAAATTACAGCCTGGATTTTTATATTTTTCAAATTTTTTTCTCAAAACTATTCATGAAAGTTTACGATTATTTATCAACCAAGGGTTTGAATTAAAAAAAGATTTATTGTTGTTGCGATTAGGGTCGATAATATTTATTTGTTTTATGTTCAGTGATCAGTCATATAGTATACATTTTAATTGATATAAATTCATTATAATGTATACATATTTTTAAAAAGGATATTTAAGTTTTTTTGTAAATCCAATCAATTTTGCAGTTAATAATATAGTGCATTTGAACCACGGGTAGGGGTTGATACCAAATATAATTGTTTGTAATTTTGAGTTGATTTTTCAATAAACACAACAAATTTTTTGATTGTTAATTCGGCCTCGGATAGGGGGCAAAACTTGAATTGAAAGATCAACATTTACCAAGCTGGAAAATTTGAGGCTTGGTTTGAGCACTATATTATTGACTGCAAAATTTATTTAATTTAAAAACAAACTTTGAAAATTTTGCTTGCAAAAATATACAAGCAGCCACCCTGAATTAATAGTAAAAAAATATTATATTCTTGATTATTTTATTTGAATTATATCTATTTACTTATTTTAATAAATATTCCTAAATTTGGATTTACATATTTAAATCATTCATAATTTCACAGAAATTGTATAGAAATATCAATTATATGTAATTTAGAACAATCATAAACTTTCAAATTCTAACAATTATTTAATAAAAACACAAAATAAATCATAATAGAACATAAAATTTTAAATCGCAGAATGCTGATCCAAGTATTTAATTTTACCACCATTCAGCTGCGACTTTCCGTGACGATTTTAGAAAGATTAAATACTATTACGCTTATCATTACTCAATAAAATATTTCGGGTCAAAATTTGGAAACAGTTAACATTTTTTATTATTTTATGCTTTTCTCGCATGTATTAAAATGCATTACTCATGCCTCTTTTATTGTGTTTTTCCCTCACTCTCGGCGTTCCAGATATCAATTTTCCGCAAGGTCTTTTGAATGCCTTTTAAAATTATGGGAATTTTGTATAACATTTTATCACTATTCTGGAAAAATAAAGACATTACACTACGATCTTCCAGATTCTTTTTTTTTACAATTGTGGGAATCTTTATCTAAATAGTATGTTTCAATATTCTCTTAAACTTTCGAAATCTTTGACAAAATTCACAGTTTCATTTGAAAATTTCTAAAAATCTACATTTTTTGTCAGTTTTTGTCAAATTTCGTATTATTTTGAAAATTTTTCATTATTTTGAAAAATTTTTAACAACTTTCAAATATTTTTATAAATGATTAAAATTTTTCCCAACGATTTCAAAAAATTCTGCAAAATTAAGGCACTTGCCTTCAAATCTTTCAGATTCTTCTTTTGCTAATTTTGGAAATCTTTCGGAATTTTCAACAATGTTTTTAAATACTGTCTTAAAATTTTTTGGGTGATTTTGTCATTCTGAAAAAAAAACTTTATGTTATTTAGGGACTTGTTATTGAGGTCACTCGTGAGCAACCTTGAGTTTGTCTAAATGTTTTTGAAAACTGTTTCCTTCCGTTGTTTCTAGGATAGCGGTGTGCTTATCTAGTATGTCTATGATTCTGTAGGGTCCATGGCTTTTACTATCTAACTTGTTGGTTTTAACTTACGTTTTACGTACAAGTTATCTCCCTTTCTTCCATCAGAAGGATTGATTTTAATAGCATAGAGTGATTTTGATCTATACTTAGCAATTATTGAATTTCCAGCCGCTATGCTTTTTATTTCGGATAGCCTTAGTATCAATTCTTCTAGATATGTACTCTACGTTCCCAACTCTTCATTTGAGGGGAAGGAACTAGGGATGCGTTCTACTTTCCCGAATATTAATTCAAAGGGAGTAAATATGGTTGAGTCATGAATTGAAGTGTTGTATGAAAACATAGCAAAAGGTAGTAATCTGGCCCAATCATCATAAAATTCCGCGTAAGACCTATGTAATCTACTAACACTGCATGACTCCTCTCCAAGGATCCGTTAGATTGAGAGCGATATCCTGAGGTGATGATTTGATTGAAGCCAACAATTTTTGATAATGTTCGTAAAAGTTTTCTCGTAAAGGCGCGTTCACGAATTGGTTAAGATGTCTTTCGGTGCTCGGTATTGTGAAGTTAGATTCTTAGCCTAAGCATGCGCTATTGTTGTTGCTATTATGTCAGGTACAGCTACGGCAACAATATTTTGACAAATTATCCTGCATTGTAAGTTTTTCGTTCCTGACAATTACTGCATTTTCGTACAAATTCCGTGACCTTCTTTCATTTCTGGCCAAAAGAACCTTTATCTTATTCGTCCATGAGTTTCGTTAATTCCCTTGTGTTCGCCTATCTTACTTTGGTGGTTTTAGTTTATTATTGGCATACGATCCTCTTCTGGGGGTACGCACACACTACAGTAACACATCCTGATATCGACATCACTGTTATTGTTAGAGAATATCTCCTCAAAAACGTCCAGAATATTTCCTTTTGATAAACTTTCTGTCAGGTCTCCTTGATTTGAAATTCTAAAGCACTTTATACTGTCCTTTTCTAGAGCCACTTGCAAATTATATAATCCAATTATTGATCGCCCTATCGGTGTGGTGAATTCACAATCTTTCGATAGAAAATTAACAGAATTTCCTCTTTGATAGTTCATATTGTTGCTGTCATCAAGCTGCACATGTGTAACAGGGAGCTCGGGTTGTATACTAGTGAGAGTTGTACCGGGTGTTTCGGCCTCAGCTATTGGTGCAGTTATTAGGACATTAATTTCTTCATTTTGATATAGTTCAATTTTTCGGGGTTGGTAAATGTTTCTTGCTGTCGAGAAATTCTCCGAGTTTTCCGCTGGTTGCTGCGATGGAGTAGACAAAGCTTGGGGTAACCCCGAGGGGTAAACCACTCTCAAATCAGCGAGATCACGTTCAGTGTTATATGGACGTTGTGCTCTGATTTTTCAAAATCGGTGATGCTAAAGTAACTAGAATAAGGAATCTGTCTTATGAGCTTGTTTGATTAACATCAACGCAAGGGGCGATCGTTATTCGTAACGATGGAGTTACTCTCTTTTTCCTGTAAGCTAGTGATACGTTCATTGTCACTAGCGGCGCACAGTGAGTTTTTTTACAATTTTTTTTTTCAAAATTCTGCTGACTGCTCAATTTTTGACCGATTCTAATAATTTTTTTTTTTTTTAAATACTAGCAACGAATTATAATTTCATGTAGGACTGCTACTTTTTTAGTTTTCTGCAACAAACTAACCTAAAAGAATATGAACTTGCCAAGGTAGGGTTTCAGGTTGGTGGGTTTGCTGCTTGTGGGTTTGTGGATTTGTGGTTTTAGTTTTATGCGTTTGAAGTTTGTGGGTTTGGGGTTTAAGATTTATGGATTTGTTAGTTTGAGGCTTATAGGTTTATGGGCTTGGGGGTTTAAAATTCCCAGAATTGAGGTTTGTGCTTTTGAGGTTTTTGGGTTTGAGGTTTGTTGGTTTACGGGTTTGTGGATTTGAGTTTTGTGCGTTTGAGGTTTGTGGGTTTGTGGTTTTAGGTTTATGTGTTTGAAGTTTGTGGGTTTGGGATTTTAGGTTTATAGATGTGTGAGTTTGAGGATTGTAGGTTTATGGGCTTGGGGGATTTATTTTTTGTGGATTTGAGGTTTGTGCGTTTGAGGTTTGTGGGTTTATGGGTTAGGAAGTGTGACGTTTGTGTGTTTTAGGTTTTTGGATTTGTGAGTTTGAGGATTGTAGGTTTATGGCAGGGATGGCCAACGAGAGGTTCTGACGCTTCTCCTTTCCTCCCGTTTCTTCCCCTTCTCCGAGCGCCTTACCGAGAGTTCTCCTCTTCTCGTTTCGTTATACTCGCGCCTTGAGTACACAATGTTAACGCAGCTGTTCGCTTTCGGCGTCTTTCGGGGCCGTTCGGCTTCGTCCGCCCAGCAGCCGAGGAGACTCGACCCCTCTGCACACCGCGTTCACCACATAATCCGAACGAAGGTGGTAAGAGAGGGGATCACGAACTGACAGATTTTGACTCTTTTGCTCTCGCGTTGGACATCCCTGGTTTATGGGCTTGAGAGATTTATGTTTGTGGGTTTGAGGTTTGTGGGTTTGGAGTTTTCAGGTTTGTGGGTTGAGGTATATTTTTTATGGGTTCAAGGTTTGAGATTTGTGCGTTTGAGTTTTGTGGGTTTGAAGTTTTTGGGTTTGTGGGTTGGAGGTTTGTCGGTTTGCTGTTTGTGGGCTTGTGGAATTTTGGTTTTAGGTTCATGTGTTTGAGGTTTGTCGGTTTGGGATTTTAGGTTTATGGATTTGTGAGTTTGAGGATTGTAGG
>CAKNXH010001445.1:182373-221149 GCA_932178445.1 Andricus quercusramuli
GATTTGTGAGTTTGAGGATTGTAGGTTTGTGGGCTTGAGGGATTTATTTTTGTGTATTTGAGGTTCGTGCGTTCGAGGTTTGTGGGTTTACGGGATTGGAGGTTTGTGGGTTTGAGGTTCGTGGGTTTGAAGTTCGTGGGTTTGAGTTTTATGAGTTTGAGGTTTATGTGTAAATATATTATCGATTTCATGGTTTTAAAAGTTTCGAAATTTCATAATTCAGCTACCTTGGCAAGTTCATATTTTTTTAGGTTAGTTTGTTGCTGAAAACTAAAAAAGAAGCAGTCCTACATGAAATTATTATTCGTTACGAGTATTTTAAACAAAAATTTGTTAGAATCGGTCGAAAATTGAGCAGTCAGCAGAATTTTGAAAAAAAATGGTGAAAAAACTCACTGTGCGGCGCTAGAGTGCCCAGTCCGATAGCTTCTCGGGTGATTTTTCCTTACAAGCTAAGAACCGTTCCTTACAGGTTCGTTGATACCTCGATTTTGACGCTCAAGTAGCGTTCACTTATTATGTAACGTTCACCCCTGACCCCTAACCGCAAATACGTAACATTTTTTATGTTATGTAATGTTTATGTAAGACTGAAGGCTTTTTAAATATTTTTTTTATTCACACAAATATTGAAAATACTTACAAGAAAAGAAGTATTATCAGTTTGTTTTTAAGTTTATATAATTATAAATTTTATAATATTCTTGAGAAAATAATATAAAAATTTTGAATATCTAAAACTTCTTAAATTCCTTGAAATATTTTCAGCTAACTCGAATTTTTCCTAATATTTTGCAAAATCGTGTAAAACATGAAGAAATTGCTTTAAAATCTTCTAAATTTTCTTAGGAATTTTAAGAAAATTGTTGTATTCACTCGAAACCTTTCAAAATTCTTTAAAACCTTCTAAAGTTTTGTTTTGAAATTATTTTAAAAAATTTGCATGTTAAAAAATCTTTCACAGTTTGAAATTTTTTTCCAATCTCTTGAAATCTTTTAAATATTTCTTCAATTTACGGGATTTTTAAATATTTTTGAATCATGCCAAATTGAAACATTTTTCTTTGAAATCTTCTAATCTCTTTCGAAATTTGAGGAAATGTTTTGAAATGAAAATATCTAAAATATCTTATAAGTTGTCATTATTTTTTAATCGTTTCAAAACATTAGGAAATTAATCCTATTGGTAACTAATTTACCTTTTTGGTTAAAAGTTCTTGTATTTCTTTGGAAATTAATCTCTTTTGGTAAAAAAATCAATCTTTTATCTTCAAACTTCATTTGCTTGGCTTGAAATTATATTTTTTATGTAAGATTGATTTTTTACTGAAAACTTAACTATTTAATGTTCGGTTTAGCATCAATCTTCTTCAGTTGAGAATCCATCTGTTTGAAAATTTCCGTATTTTGTTGACACTTTGTATTTTGTGGTAGAATTTTAATCTTCTTGGTGAGTAATTCACTTTTTGCCATTAAAAAATGAAATATTTTGTTGAAAATTCATCTATTTTGTTAAAAATTATTCTTTTTTCGTAGAAAGTCATTCCTTTTGGTTGAAAATTTATTTATTCTGTTGAAAATTAGTTTTTTTTATTGAAAATTACTTTTTGTGATTAAAAGTTTTACTTAAGCTTTTGTTGAATTCTATTTTGTCAGAAAAAGTTCTCCTTTTTTGGTAGAAAATTAATCTTCTTGTTAAAATTCCATTTATTTGGTTGAAAATTAGTTTTTTAATTGAAAATTCAATTATTTTGTTAAAAAATTATTTTATTTGATCAAAAACTTATTTTCCTAATTGAAAATTAAATTATTCTGTTTTTGTTGTTGTTGAAAATTTATCTTTTTTTTAGTTAAAAATTCATCTATTTTGTTGGAAACTTGTCTTTTTTGGTAGAAAATTCAGCTTCTGGGTTGGAAAGTCAACTATTCGATTACATATTTATTTTTTTGACTGTAGATGTATCATTTGAGTAAAAAGTTCATAACTTGTGTTTTAAAATATAACAAATAATTTTGAAGATTCTTTTTTTTTTATTAAAAATGCAGCAATTCCATTTTTGTTATGAAATTCATCTTTTTTAGTTGAACATTCACTTTTTTTATTTAAAACTTTTTTTATAGTTGATTCAGTTTTTTTGATTTTTGTTCTTTGTTGATTGAACAATCTCTTTTGGTTAAAAATTCGACTCTCATGTCGAAAATTCGTATTTTTTAGTTTAGCCATTTTTTTTTTTTGAAAATGAAAATATGTTTTGATGAAAACATCAACTATTGCATTTTGTGTTTTGATAAATCATTTTTTTCATCAAAGATTCATCAGTTTGTAGATACTGTAGATACTTGTAGATACTGTTTGTAGATACTGTAGATTTCTTTATAGGTAATTTTATAGTATCTATAGTGAGAAACCCAATGGTCGTTATTCCTGTTATGTCTTTGGATTCGTCTCCGGTTAGCAATAGATCTTCGTTCAACGAGATTAGTTTTATATCATTGATATCAGCACCGTTGTCGATCAAAAATGATGCTTTTGTATTGATAGAATTGGAAGAAACAAATTCTGTTACTGGGGACTCTCTCTGAGTTTATTGTGGTAAATTTTTCTTTTGTCATTAACAATAGTACGCTCTTCTGACGCTGTTCTGAGGTTTGATGAATTTATCTCCGTGTTTTCTCGAGGGGTGTTTTTAATGGTGAATATGTATCCACCCCTTTCTTGATTGACCTTGGCTAGTCACTTCAATCAAATACTGCAAATTGTATTAACCGCGGATGTTTGAAAGCATTGCTGTAGTGTAAGTAAACGGTCTGATCGTAACGCGTACTTATCACTGACAAGCGACCGCTTTCGTGATTCAGTAGAAAAGTCAGTACTGGTTAGACAACTATTCTTCGTTTACGATTGATGAGAAACACATTGACTGTATCGATTCAAAGTCTATGATTGTATTTAATTCTGAAATTACAGATCGAGCTGTCATAGGCCGAATAAGTTAATTTCAGAACCGCGTTTGGTCAAAACACTGATTTTAAAATAAAAACTGGAAATATGTTGTAGCTCATTTTTCCGTCTGATAAATTGAAGCTATACCTTTAACTTTTATTAAAAATTGATTGAGGTTCTAATGAATGAATCTATTGTAGGAGGTCCATTCACGGGTGATAAATTTGCACTTTTGAAGTATTCAGTGTTGAAAAAGGGTTCGAAATCTAAAAAATTTATATTTTCCACATTATTTGATTTATACCCTTTTGTTACTGTTTTCACATGGATTGAAATAAGGTTGCAAATAATTTCGAAGGAATTTTATATAAAAAAAAGGAAAATGTACATTTTGAGATTTGAAGCAAACACTGGATTTAAATTGAGAAATTTAAGAATTTAAAATTAGATTCAAATCAAATTCAAAATCCGATTCAACGTCCAATACTACGTTAACGTATAGAATTCCTGAAAATGAAACAAGAATCCGACGATCAAATTTGTACAACCACCACAAAATTCTTCTATTGCAATTCCTTAGAAAAATGTGTTTCTTTGTACTCGTGTTGAAAAATCAATTGAAATCTTTTTTTTTTTTCTTTGAAAATTCATCTGCTTTAGTAGAAATTCAATCTTTCTTGGATGAAAATGCAACTTCTTGATTGAAAATTCAATAATTTTGTTGAAAAGTCATTATTTTTGGTTGAAAATTCAACTGTTTTTTTTTTCTTGAGAATTGACTCAAATCTTTTTCGAATGAAAATTTGAGTAATTTTTGAAAATCTTTTTCCTTGAAAAATTCATATTTCTGAGTAGAAATTTCATCTTTCTTGAATATGAACGCAACTGTTTGTTTGAAAATTTAATAACTTTGTTAAAAAGTCATCCTGTTTGGTCAAAAAATGTACTTTTCTGTTGAAAATTCAGCTATTCCGTAGGAAATTGATTTTTCGAGAAAAATTCACATTTTATGTTAAAAAATCAAGTGAAATATGTTTTTAATGAAAATTTGACTATTTTTTCAATATTTATCTTTTTGATTCAAAAAATCATCTATTTTAGTAGAAATTTAATCTCTTTCGGATGAAAATGCAGCTGTTTAATTGAAAATTAAATAATTTTGTTAAAAAGTCATCATTTTTGGTTGAAAATTCAACTGTTTTGTTAAAAATTCGTCTTTTCGGGTGGAAAATTTAAGTGCCTTCGTAGAAAATTTGCATCTAATTTAAAACTCATATTTTGATGTTGAAAAGTCAAACTGAAATCTTTTTTAGATAAAAATTCGAATCTTTTATTTTTGAAAATTTGTCTTTTTATTTTGAAAATGTGTGTATTCTAGTAGAAATTTCATTTTTTTTAATGAAAATGCAACTGTTTGGTTGAAAATTAATCTTTTTTGCTTGATGAGTCAACTATTTTGTTTAAAAATTTTCTTTGAACCTCTTTATTGAGAAATTATTCTTCTGTTGTAGATTCATATTTTGAGTTGAAAATGATCTCTTTGGTGAAATTTGGATTATTTTATTGGAAACTGATCTTTTTCAAATAAAAATTCAACTGTGTGGGTAAAAGTTGAACTATTCTGTTGAATTTTCTTTTGATTCTTTTGATCTTTGGTTTGAAATTAATTTTTTTTCTGAAAATTCTGATTTTCTGCTTGAAAATTCAACTTTTATACAGAAAATTCGTCTTTTGGCTTTAAGGTCCAACAATTTATGTGAACTTTTTTTTCTTTCATGACTGAAAAATCTTTATGTGTTGAAAATTTGTCTTTTTGATTTTAAAATAAAAAAATTAATTTCAAAATTAATTTGAAAAAGTGGTTAAACTTTTAACTAAAAAGTTGAATCTTATACCAAATTGTTTGAACTTTTTAGCTAGAAAAACGAATTTCCTGCACAATCTTTGAATTTTCATTAAAAAGGTTAGTTTTATATTTTTATTTAGTTTTATAATTGACAGTTGCTTTTCGAAATGACAAAAATAATCTTTCTAGAAAAAAAGATAAATTTTTAAACCATTAAAAAAAATTATTTCTTCAAAATTCTTGAATTTTCATGCCAAAAAGAAGAACTTTCAACAAAACAGTTGAATTTTCTACTAAAAAATACGATTTTCAACAAAATACTTCAATTTTCAACCAAATTGTTGAATCTTTAACGAAGGAAGGTAAATTTTTATTCAAATATGGAACAGTTGAAATTTCAGTTTAAGAAAATCAATGTGTAATCAAAATGAAAAAAAACAACTAATTTTCACAATAACTGTTAATTTTCAAGCAAAACGTTTTAATTTTCAATTATGAATTTTCGTTTTCAACCAAAAAGTAATATTTGCACAAGAAGAGATGAATTTTTAAACCAAAAAAAAAACATTTCTGAACTAAATTGTTGAATTTTCAAGATTATTATATATTCAAATAAAAGAGATACATTTTTAAGAAAATATGGAAAAGTTATTCGATTGAACAAAATATTTATGGATTAGTGATTAATTTAAAGAATATTTGAAACGAAGGAAGTTGAATTTTTAACTAAATATGAAATAGTTCAATTTTTAGTTAGAAAAATTTGCAGTTGAAAGTACGAATTTTCTACAAAACCGCTGAATTCACACAAAAAAAGGTTATTCTTAACCAAAAAATTTTTATTTTTAATCAGACAATTGCATTTTGAATCAACAAAAAATAACATTTTTACAAAAAGAAAACAATTTTTAAACCAATAAAGGAAAAATTATTTCATTTAAATTGTCGTATTTTTAAGCCGAAAAGATGAAACTTCAACAAAAAAGATGATTTAAGAAAAAAAGGCATGAATTGTTAAGTGAATAGTCCAATTTTCAGAAATTTTTCAATAAAATATGAAATAGTTACATTTTTAGAAGAAAAAGTAGTTTTTATCCAAAGAGAAAAGATGAGTTTTCACAAAAACAGTTAATTTTTAACCGAAAAAATTTTAATTTTCAATTAGAGAGTTGCATTTCAAATAAAAAAAGCATTTCTAGAAGGAAAGACAAATCTTCAAATCAAAAAGGAAAAAAAAATGAACAAAACAGTAAAATTTTCAACGAAAAAGACTATTTTGAAAAAATACATGAATTTTCAAACAAATAGTTGAATTTTCATCAGGAAAAATATTAAATTTTCCACCAAACGGAGAATAGGCCAATTTTCAGTTAAAAATTACTTTTTAAGCAAAGAGAAAAAACTAACTTTCACAAAAAGAGTTAATTTTCAAACAAGAAAATTCTAATTTTAAATTAGATAGTTGCATTTTAAATGAAAAACATTCAAACACAAAGAGATAAATTTGCATGAATGACGTTTTCTAATTGTAACAATTACGAGAAAAAATTTAATTTCTTCAATCAAACATTTCCAAATTAAAAAATATTGAATAGAATGTTCTAGGAAATTGATAAGATGTGTGTGTGTTTAAATTATCGTGCAACTAATTCTAATTTTTCAATGTTAAATCAGTGACTTGTGAAATTTTATGTTGGTGGTGGTGACGTAGCTTTTTCACAAGTTTTTTAGTATGACATTGTTCTTGTTTAAATAAAGCTGGAAATGTTGCACAATCACGTTCTTTGATTAAACTTCTCCACTTGTCACCTTGTTCTAGAAGATTATTTTAATTCATATCTAAAAGTACAGCCCTAATTAAATTAATATTTTTTCACTCAGCAATAGGGTCGTTGCAACAACAAAAATTCATTTGTTTTTCAAATTTAACTGAAAATATGAGAAAAAATGACAATTATGATTGTCAAGAGACTAATTTTTGTAAAGTATATTTTTTGTTTCATTCAAAATCTGTTTATTTGAGATTCAGAAATCAGCTAACACCGCTTTTGAAATCAACCTTCACTTTTCTTATCTGAATAGTAAAAGCAATTTAACTTCAATGAAATTTATTTTACAAAACAGAAAGTGTTAATAATAATAAGTCTTTTTTAGGAATGAAAAAGTTTTCCACTTGAATGCGAACCGAATAAAAGAAAATCCAATAGGAAAAACTATTTTTGGTCGAAAATTCATTCTTTTTGGTTAAAAAGCCTAATTTTTAATTTATGATTAAAAATTAAATACGTTTGCATCAAAATTGAGTTCTTTTGTTTAAAATTCAACAATTTTGTTAGAAATTCTTCCTTTTTGGTTGAAAATTCCACTATTTTGTCCGAAATTTGTCCTTTTTTTTTTTAGTATTCATCTTGTCTTTGAAAAAAGACATTTTTTTTCGTTTATAAATTGAATGTTTTGTTCAAAATCCACATTTTTGGGTTGGAAATTCAAGTATTTAATAAAAAATTCAGATTATGGTCTCGCAAATTCAACAATTTTGTTAGAAATTCGTCCTTTTTGGCTGAAAACTTCACTGTTTTGCTTAAAATTTGTCTTTTTTACTTGAAAGTTCAACAACTTGATAACATTTTTTTTCTTATTTTGTTAAAAAATTCATCTTGTCTTTTAGAAAAATCATCTTTTTTGTTTCAGTTGTGAGTTAACTTTTTTGTTGAAAATGTAAATTTTTTGCTTGAAATTTAACTTTTTTGTTGGGAATTCTTTCCTTCTTTTTTTATTACAAATGTTATTCATTGGTTATCAATTTCATTATTTTGTAGGAAATTTAAAAATTTTCTTAAAAAGCGTCTTTTCTAATTAATAATTTCACTGCTTTGTTGAAGCTTCAACTTTTGGCTTGAAAATTCAACAATTTTAATTAAATATGTTTTCCCTTTTGGTATCAAAATTCATTTCTTTTTGTGTAGTTGTTACTTTTTATTCAAAATTCAACTGTCTAATTGAAAATTCATAGGTTTTATACAAAATCGCTCCTTTTCTTGGTTAAAAATTAATTTTTCGGACTAAAAATTTAACTATTAAACGTATTTTTTCCATTTTGGTTTGGAAATTTATCTATTTCTGTAGAAATTTGAAAACATTTTCAAAAAAATTGTTAAATTTTCAATAAAAAATGAAATGGTGAAATTTCCAGATAGAAAAATTGAATGTTCTACAATATAGTTTAATTCGCAAGAAAAAGTGAAATTTCAACAAAAAAAGAAAATATTTTCAACCAAAAATGAAATAGTTAAATTTTCTGTTAAAAATATTAATTTTCAATCAAAAAAGCGAAATTTCAATGAAATACTTGAATTTTCAGCCATAGAGATGAATTTTTAAACCAAGTGATGAATCTTCAACAAAAAAATTACTTTTCAACAAAGTAGAGTAACTTTGAACCAAAAAAGATGAATTTGCAATAAAAAATTGAATATTTGATATTTCATCCAAAAAAGATTTTCAATATTTTAATATTGAATAAAAAGGAGTTGAATTTAAACAAAAAAGATGAACTTGAAATGAAATACTTAATTTCGTAGTTCAAAAATTCATTTTTATCAACAAACATTTTTGCAATAAAATAGTTAAGTTTCTACAGAAAAAAATGAATTTTCAACTAAAAAAAACTATGTGCCAAAACAAGCAATAGTTCAATTTACAATTTAAAAATAATTTTGAACCAAAAAAAGGAGGTTCGAACGCAATGAATAAACTTCCAACCAAAAACAATGAGTTTTCAAACAAAAAGAAGAATTTTCAAACAAGAAGATTGGTTTGCTACCAAACCGTTTAACCAAAAGGAAGAAGATGATTTTTCAAATTTTTCTTTTCAAAGTCAAACCCAGAAATAGAAAGTTTGAACAAAATACTTCAATTTTCATCCTAAACTGATGAATTTTCAACTGAAATATTAATTTTCAACAAGAAGAAATATTTTCAACAAAGCAGATACATTTTTAACCAATTGAATGACTTATTAATAAAAATAATTGAATTTTCAAAAGAGAAGTATAATTTTCTGATAAAAGTCAATTTTCAAACACATAGTTGAATTTTCAACGAAAAAAAATTAATTTTCAAGAAAAAAAAAATTAATTTTTATGAAGTAGTTAAATTTCCAGCCAAAAAATCATTTTTTAACCCGAAAGATTGATTGATCTCCATAAGGATTAATTTTCAAGCAAACGCAACGAATTTTGAATGAAATATATGAATTTGCATCCGAATTGTTGATTTTTAAACTAAAAGAGGCGAATTTTCATCAAAAATTGGCAAATTCAATTTTAAGTTAATCAGTTTTCAACCAGAAAAACTGATTTGAACCAAAATAGTTTATTTTAAACTAAGAGATGAATATCCAACAAACAACGTAAAATGTAATAGTTGATATTTCAACGAAAAAATATTTCTAATTGAAGGTCGTTGAACAGTTAAATTTTCGACCAAGGAGAAAAAACTTCAACTGATCAAATTTCAATAAAAAACAGTTGAATTCAACCAAAAGAATGGAGACAATTTTTTCATTCATTCTTTCAAACTGAATGACTGATACTTTGACTTTATTTTACGAATGAATGATTAAATGTTTATTATCAATTTGTATGAAAAAGCTGTTTTTAATTTATTAAATTTCAATTTTCGCATAACTCGGACCCGAACAGATCGCGCACTCTGGTGAGTGGTAAGCTCCCCCATACCGATAAGTGAACACATGCTCGATCATTGAGAGACTGTAATTGCAGACTCTACCGATATGAGATAATTATAATTACGTCCATTATCGTGCAAATTTAATTATACTCCTAATGGTTTAAGGTAATAATAATAACAAAGTCTAATCCAATCATATGGAATATGAATACACACGTGTGTTTAAATTAGGTTATAACTTTAGCAATACAGCTTCTTACATCAGTTCATTATTATGTAATGTGTAACCTACTTAGTGGAAGAACATGTATATAGTCAGACAAGACTGGAAACGAAAGTGTCTGACTGGAGAGAGAATTGAATGTTTTCGCATCGTAACAATAGTTAACACAGTTGACATGGTAAGCATTTTCCATGTGGTGGGAAAATCGTAACACGTGAAGTTAATTTTTGTTGCAGATAAAGATTACTTTTAAATCGCTATAAAGGTTACATTTGGTTTTTTCTGTCACGCATTCGAGACACAATAAGAGTCGCGCATATCAAATAAAATCTCGCTGACATAGAGAAGAAACAATCGATGACTGAAAGTCTCAGCCGAAGGGACTTAGTTCAAGACTCAAACACGTTAACTATTTTGAATTGAACTTGAAAGTGCACGACTTAATCAGAGTGTTTCTTCGGCCACAATGAAAAAGAACCGGAACTCTGTACAGTACTTTAGGGTCCCTGGAGTAAGATCATCAAAGACACGAGATTGAACCAATACCCCAGGTGTTAGAAACACATCTTCTCCGGGGAAGTCTGGTATTACAGCACTTTAGACTTCCCTGAAGAAGATGCGCTTTTCACACCTGGCGCATTGGTTGAATCTCCTGTAGTCGATGAACCCACTCCAAGCACCCTGAAGCACTGTAAAAATCAGACTTCCTCGAAGAAGATGTGTTTTTTACACCTAGGGCATCGTTCGGATCTGGTTTCGTCGAGAGACTTACTCCAGGGACCCTAAAGTAAGTTCTGGTAAATAAAACCTTGGTAAGATAGTCTGCGTTTCATGAGCATCTTTCTCATTAGTTCCATAATGCACAACAGTATTTTATATGCTCTTCCACTTCCCCACCAAGGTAGTTTTCTCAAAAATTCCAGTATATAAGTGACCCAAAACCAGTGTGTCGACATCATAAGGAACAGAAAGAAGTAAAATTACAAGTTTTTCACTAAAAGTTAAGCGGTTCCATTTTTAGTTTCAAAATTTATCGTATATAGTTGATAATCCACGCTTTTTTGCAGGAAATTATTATTTGTGATTGAATATTCCTTTCTTTTCGTGAATATTAAACCAGTTTATTGAAAATGCGGTCTTTTTTGGTTGACGATTAATTTTTTCAACTGAAAATGTTATTATTCAATTTTTGGTCATACAACACTTTTCTGGGTTGAAGATTCACTTCTTTGTTTGAAAATCGAACTATGTTGTTGAAAAATCAATTTTCCGTTCTTTTCTAAAAATTAATTTTTCAACTGACAAAAGTATTCCAGTTTTGAATAAGAAATATACAGTTTAAGTTTCGCGAAAAATGTAAAAATTTCATTTTTGGTTCGCAATGTACATTATTGAATTGCAAATTCCACATTTAATTTAACCAATCGAATTTCCGCTGGGCTTTTCTCTAAATTGCAATATGTTAAAATGTCTTTTCCAACAGAAATTTTACTCATTTAAGATCATTCAGTCCACCCCCCCCCCCCCCCTCCCATGAAAACAGTGAAATTCTATCAAACGCATTACCCCGCAAATCTTCCCAGATAATTTGTGAATGATCCCTAATTTAAAACCTTTTTTTTGAAGAGTATCCGACTATAGAGATATTTCAAAGATAGGCGTAATTGCTGGCGTTTTGAATCATTAGAGTTTTTATTGAAGGGGGAATGTGTGAATTTAGTACAATGGACTATAAAAATAAAAAAATATGTAGCATTCAATGAAGAGTTATTACTATATTTTAATCTTCAGCTTCCGTCTAAGGAAAAATGCTTTTCCCTTCAATTTTTATTAGAATTACGTGATTTCTGATGACCAACAAAGTTCCATACAAAAAAGGTGTTTCTTACTACAATTATCCAATCATGAATTAAGTGGGTTTTTATAAAATGTATATAAGGCATTAAATAAAGTTTTCGTGACTGTTAAAAAGAGTTTCTTCAAGCAAATGTCTGAATTTGAGATTTCTCATAGAAGAACATTTTTTCTCTAATCATTATTATAATTATATTATTCGTACTAATGAACAACAAGAATTATTCAAAAAATTATTCAAATGATTTAATATAAACATTTTTATAAGGAAATTATAGATTATTTACCAACAAGAATTAAAATAATCGGCGAAGCCGTTTCGAAGAAATGCTATTTTGTTTATTTACGATATCGCGAAATCAATATAAAGGGTGTCCTAGACGGAAGTGTCTGGACTTGTATGGCTATATTCCTTTTCCAAGAATCAGTTGAAACGTTGGTAAAAAAATATTATATTCACATTCAAAATAACTTGTATGTATATGCAAGCAATATTTTCTGAAAAACACAATTTTACTAAACTGAAAAAATTTGTATTACATAAGAACGTTTATTTTTATCATAAAATGTGGTTACTTTCTAATGTAAAATTAAGTGCGAAACAAAATGTATCATTAGTGCATGTGTGTGTGGATACCTGCCCTGACAAAAATCGTCATTCTGACTGTCATAAAAGCTAATCTTTGTTAATAATTAGGCAATATTTTTTATTTTTACACAATATATATATATATATATATATATATATATATGTATATATTGAATATATATATGAATATAAGCCTGTAAAAATACACAATAACGCATAAAATTACACATACCTATAAATGACGATGGCGCATGAGAATAAGTGTTGTTAGTGAAAAGAAACGGTGACGATGTAACTAGTTTCTGCACACATAAAAAGATTAACCTTAGCCACTGTCTCAATAACAGTTTTTAGCCGCTACCAACCACTATCAGGAGTTTATGGTGATTCGACAGATCGACGGAAAATGTCAGGCTGAGCAACATATTATGTGTTCTTGTCTTATCGTATGTATATCGTATTTTCTCCGCGGTACTTTAGACCCCGCTCTTATCTAATTCTAGTCATGTTTCAAGAGAAAATAATTTTTCTTTTGGAGGAAACGGCAGATTGAGATACAGTAATAACTTTTTATTAAGCGCTACATATATTTTTATTATTACAGTCAATTGCACTAAATTAACACATTCTCTTTCAAACAAAAACTCTAATGATTCAACAACTACGCCTGTCTTCAAAATATCTCTACTAGTATTGCTTAAGATTTTTTTCTGTATTTTTTTACTTAGGACACAAGAAATATTCTAGATAAACACGCATTTAGTACAGCTATTCAAGTATTTTTTTGGCTTGAAACATTATGCTAGATTACAGTGACAGTTTATAATAACAATAAGTTGTAATTAGATTATAGAAAGATCAGAAGTCGTCATATGCGTGTCATCCTTTGGTTCACTTGCCATTTTCTTTATCTACTCTACTTTTTTGTCGGTGCTCTGAAAATGAAACGATATTGAATTTAAACATTACCATAATTAATTTCGCGGCATGCGTGCGTGTCATTTTTCAATTTAAGGGTAATCATAATTTTTCATGTAAAAAATTTATTACAAAATTGGTATAACAATCAAAAATAATTCGAATTTAAAAAAAAAAAATTGAGGTCATTTACGAAACACAAATTTTGAACAAAATGCTTGAATCCTCAACCAAAAAACAAATTTGAGGGGTTGACCCAGAAACGTATTCCCTGAGAACGGCATTAAAATCCGAGCTCAAACGAACAAATATAAAGGTTTATGGCTTAATGTCTCTGTACAATTTTTTAGGAAGAAATTTAGAAACGCAATATTATATCATCAAGTCAATCTGCGCAAATAATAATGTTTTTGAACAAAAAGGCTCAGAAACATTATGAATCACAAAATCAGTTTTTTTGAAAAAACATATTCGAAGAGTTCAATATATGCAAAAGGAATTGTATAGAGGGGTCTCAAAATATGTTTCCAAACAACGCTTAAATCGGCTCCTTCCCATCTGGGTATAATTTTATAGGATACTACGAAAAAATATTCCTATCTTATGCTTTATATTAGTAATGTATGTATATATGAGACTGGAATTTCTTATCGTACATTATTTCCATTATTTTTCATTTTGTTATTTTCAGATGAAAATTTAACTTTCAATTTTTGGTTTAAGTATCAATCCTTAATATTTCTAAATCTTTGTTGTACATTCATGCTTATCTTAATTGCCAATGAATAGAAAACTAATCACAATAATTTTCAATGTTTCCTATAAAAATTCGATAAACGCATCAAAGGCTTGTTATCTCTCAAAAGGTCTCTTTTCAAATTGATTGCATTTATATGAAATCCATGAGCACAACACCAATTTTGATTGTCACAATTACCATAAAAATTTTAATGGATAATGTAAATTTTTCAAAGATATTTTTTACAGAAAATCTTGTTGATTCTAGATTGATCCAAATTTCTGAATGCAAAATTCGTCGAATTAAATGGAACCTTCTTCAAACAATTAAGGAAAGTTTATTCAAATTAATTTTTTTTTCTCCACCACTTAGTGCAATTTTTTAGCTTTACAATCTAACGGAATTTTTTTTTAATTTTTTATTTTGTAACTGAAATCATTTAAAAAAAGGGAAAAATAGATGAATGAAAACTCCCCTTGAAAATGACAGATTTTGGTTTTTCCCATTTTTGAAAACGCAATTATCCCAGTGACCTAGTACTCAATAAATCCATCTATTTAATTGTTTACATCTCTAAGTTGCGTTTGCATTTTTTTGATTTTGTAGATTCTCTCTGAATATCTTGAATTTATTAATTAAAGATTAAAGATTTTTGAAATATCAAGGATAATTTATACAACACCAAAAATTTGTTTTTGTTACACACAGTGAGGCTCACTGAAGAGTTGAGTAACAGAAAAATGTTAATTCTATTTTTATTCAATAATATATAAAATTAATCAATAAAATAAAGTTTCTGATTAATTATAATCTTATTTGTAACAATTACTCTAAATTTAAAAATCTTAATGAAAAACTTACAATATAAAGTGAGAGTTAGTCAATAAAGTGAGGCCCTTCTATGCAATTCTTTTTGAATATATTGAACTTTTCGAATATGTTTTTTCAAAGAAACTGATTTTTGGATTCATAATGCTTCTGAGCCTTTTTGTTCAAAAATATAATTTTTTGCACCGATTGACTTGATAATATTGTGTTTCTAAATTTCTTCCTAATCAATTTTACAAACAAACATATCAAGCCATAGACCTTGATATTTGTTCTTTTGAGATCGGATTTTAATGCCGTTTTCAGGGAATGGGTTTCTGCGTCAAACCTTAAATTTTTTATGCAGACACAGTGATCCTTATTTCCTATCACCTTTTTCCTTTCTGATTCCAATTATTACAAAATGAATTTTAATTTATAAGGAGATATTTATTTACCGAACAAGCTTCTGTTGTGTAATTTTGTGCACTTGAAAAAGTGTTATAAAGATTTGACTCCTCAGGATTAAAACCACTTAAAAATTAAAAAAAGTGATAGTATGATATCCTGGTACTTATCAAAAGTAAGGTTGCCAGAGGGATGTTCATATATTACTTATTCATATTTATCAAGACTTTCAATAAATGAAAGCATGAAACCCTTAACAACTGCAATAATGGTTGTCTAAGGAAGATTCAATAAAATACTCTAATAAGTTTCTTCGAATATGTATACTGGGTTATACAAAAATGCATTGATATTATGCTTTTGATAATTGAAAATGAAGTTAATTTCCAAATTTTACTGTTTGTTACAGAGTAGAACTTTATCGACTAACTCTCACTTTATATTGTTAGTTTTTCATTAACATCTTTTACTTTCAAGTAATTGTTACATATAAGATCATAAATAATCAAAAACTTCATTTTAATGATTAATTTGATATATTTTTAAATAAAAATAAAAATGAAATTTTTCTGTTACTTAACTCTTCAGTGAGATTCACTGTATGTAACAAAAAACAAATTTTTGGTGTTGTATAATAATTATCATTGATATTTCAAAAATCTCTAATCTCTAATTAATAAATTCAAAATATTCAGAGAGAATCTACAAAATTCAAAAAATGCATACGCAACCTAGAGATGAAAACAATTAAATAGATTGATTTATTGAGTACTAGGTCACTGGGATAATTGCGTTTTCAAAAATGGGAAAAAGCTTCAAGGACCAGTTTTAGATGAATTTCTCCAAAAATTTTTACGACTGTTTGACTGTCTCTTGTCTATAGGAAGGGGTGTACAGTTAAAGAGGTTGGACGTCTCTTTAATTCAAAGCAATTTTTTTGTATTAGAAGACATTTCTTTGATTGTAAGAACTTCTTTTTCGTAGGAGGTGAGAGGGTCAGTGCGGGGAAGACATAGTGCAAGTAGGGGAGGGGCTGCGCTTGGAGGCAAGTTATGTGTAGGACAGTGATGAGGAAGTGGAAGGGCATGTTAAAAACTGTTGTGGTAGGGAGGCATAAGATGGGAGTGCAAGTAAGGGATGAAAAGAGGGAAAGATAGGCGAGGGTTAGTATTGGTTTGGATGGCGTGTAGAAGGAATTTAGGGATGAGGAAGTATGGCATTGATAGCATTGTTAGTATGAGAAAGAGACTAGGAGTGGGAAGGAGAGTAGGATTGGGAAGGCACAAAGAAGAATGGATAAAGCAGAGTTAGGTAGGGTAGGAATGAATTGTAAGTAAGCAAGTTAGGGGTGGGGTGGAAGTGTGGAAGGGGGAAAAGTTTATGTGAAACAGTAGTTTGAATTTCACACATGAAACATCAAACAAACTTACCCGAACATATATTCGTCCACTTTTTTGTTCACATCCGCCGGTCCCAAGCATGGTAAAGCTGCTGCAATGGCATTATATGCTAACTGCTTTTCAACAACATCTTTCATCTGAGGTTGCTTAAAATTAGCATCTAACATAGCTTTAAGGTTGTAATGCACGTTGGCCATCCTAATATTGTCGTCAGCAACTTTACATTTATTCAAGTCTTTATTCTTTATATTGAAAATTTCTGATAAAGCTTTTACTGGTTCATCTGCGTAACTTATAGAGTTTTCAATAGCTTTGCTTTCTGAAAATCCTGAATATTTGAAAAAAATTATACAAGTAATAGAAACGTCGGATACTCTATAGAAAAAGGCTTTTGAATTAGGGTGATTCACAAATTATGTAGGAAAAGAGATTTTAACATTTTTAACAAATATAGGAAAACACATTTTTCAACAAGACAGTTAAGTTTTCCAAGAAAGAAATGAATCTTCAACCCAAAAGAGAGTTTCGCGACCAATAATCAAATAATAACATTTTCAGTTGAAAAAATTATTTTGTAACAAGGAAAAACTATTTTTTAACAAAATAGTTCAATTTTCGAGTGAGGAGACTGATTTTCTCGCTGAAAGGCAAATTTTCAACAAGATATATGAAAAAGAAAATATGATTTGAAAAATATATGAAAAAGTCAAATTTTCAATCAAAAGCGGTTTGAAAAATTAATTCTCAAACAGAAGAGGACAAATTGGGAAAAAAACAGCAAATTGTCAATAAATTAGTGCAATTTCTATTCGAAAAATGAACTGGTTTAATACTCAGCGAAAGAAGAAGAAATATTCTGTGACGAAGAATAATTTTCTACCAAAGATGGTAAATTATCAACTAAATACGATAAATTTCCAAACTAAAAATGCAATCGTTGAATTTTCAGTGAACAGCATGTAAAAGTTGACATTTTAAACAGTTAAATTTTAATTTTACATATAAATTGTTGAAAATATCAGAAAAACGCCTATTGCAATTTTGTGGCTAATCCCGAAGAAGGAATTGTTTTAATAGATTCAATTTCTTCACTCATACTCACCGACATAAATTGCAACCAAAACAAGGATAAAGAGCTTCATCCTGAACGTATTTCCAAATTTACCCAAAAAATCGGAGAGTAAGATTTTTAGTAGAAACAGTAATTTGACGTCTTTCTGTTCCTAATGATGTCGAGGTACCGAGTTTGGGCCACTTGTACATATACTGGATTTTTTGACACTGCTCCCATGTCTCTACTTAGTATGGGTTTATCACTAATAGGAAACACGCTTCTGAAACGCATTCTTTCTTATCAAGGTTCTATTTACCAGACCTCGAACTCAGTCAGAATATTTTCTTCTATTGAAAGAAATTCCAATTCTTTGTTAAAAATTCTTTTTTTTTGTTGAAAATTAATCTTTTGGGTAGAAGATTCAACTTCTTTGAGAGAAAGTCGACCTTTTTAGTAAAAACTTAATTTTTCCCTTTGACAATTCATCTTCTTGATCAAAAGTTGAACCATTTGGTTAAAGATGAATTTTTATAATTACAGATTTGTCATTCTGGTTAAAAATTACTGTTTTTGAAAATTCAACTATTCGGTTGAAAACTCTGTTTTTTCCTTAGTTAAAAATTCATCTTTTTCATAGAAAAGTCAACTATTTGGCAGAAAATTCATGTATTTTGTCGGAATATAGCCTTTTTTGTCAAACATCGATTTTTTCTTTTGAAGATTCATTATTCTAGTTGAAAATTCATTCTTTTGGCTGGAAATTTAACTATTTTGTTGGAAATTGTTGATTTTTTGGATTGAAAATTAGGTTCGTCAAGTAAAAATGGAACTATTACATTTTCAGTCAAAAATTAATTTCATTGGTTGGATATTGGACGTTTTTCTTAGAAAATTAATTCTCTGGATTGAAAATTCTTTGTTTTTTTTTTCAAATAACACTACCTTGTAGAAAATTTGTTCTGTTTTGGTTTAAAATGTATCTTTCTTGCTGAAAATTAAAACTCTATGTTAAAAATTCATCCTTCTGGTTGAAGATTCATGACTTAAATAAAAATAATCGTCTTTGGTTCAAAATCTAACTATTTTGTAAAAAATTCTTTTGTTTTCTGAAAATTCTACTTTTTGGCAGAAAATTAATTTTCCTAATGGAAATTCATATTTTTGGGTATAAATTGAACTCCTTGGTTAAACTACTCTTCTGTTAAAATTTCGTCTGTTTGTTGACAATTAATTTCGTTAGCGGAAAATTTAACTATTCCATTTTTTTTTTTTTTGAAAATTTTACTTCCTTGATTGAAAAGTCTTCGATTATATTTTCAGTTGAGGGTGCATGTTTTTTGTTAAAAAATTTTAGGATTTTGTTTAAAATTCAACTGTGTTTTAGAAAATTCGTCTTTTTGCTTAAGACTTCAATATTTTGAATACAATTTTCTATAACTGGAAAAAAATTAATTTTTGACAAAATAGTTGAATTTTCAACAAAAAAAGATTAAAAAACTGCATCAAAGTAGTAAAATTTTCAATTAAAGAAATGAATTGTCGTCCAAAAAAAATTAATCGTTTTAGTTGAAAATACATTTTTAACTGAAAATTTAACTATTGAATTTTTGGTAGAAAATTTATCTATTTTGTTTGAAAAAACATGTTCTTTGCATACTTTAGAAAAATTCCAATTTCTGCAAAAAATTATGATAAACAGTATTATAATTTTACTATAATAGTAATTATCATATTAATTAATATAATAATTACAGTTTTCGAATAAATTGAACTAATTAGAAATAAGGAAAAGATAAAAGTCGCCATAAAAATACTTGCATCATATTGTTCTAAAAATATGATGTTGTTTTAAAAAATTGTGGTGTTTATTCACGAAAATGTGTTATCGTCAAAACTGAATTACCTTGCATCGGGAGAATCTGGAACAAACGGTTTCCGTATTGAAGATTTTGTTAGTGGAATGACGAAATAATCAAATATAAAATAATACATCGAATAGAAAACATTTTCATTAAATAAATGTATTACTTATTATTTTTCGTTACATAATGTAACAGTTTGCAATAACAGTAATTTAAATATTTTGACCAAAGAAATAATTTGAGAAATTATTGCTCTTTGAATAAAAGTCTTGTTCTTATATTGTTCTTCTGCATTGAGAAATATTATTTAAATTGTTCTTATTTACGAATTAAACAGTGACTCCAAAAAGTACTACAGGCTACAGTACTACAGACAGAAAAAGAGTAGAATTTCCAACAAAAACATATTTCTCAGTCGAAAAAAAATGTAAAAATCATAATTTCAGCGGAGAAGTTATTCTTCATATATGCAAAATGCAAATTTCGAATAACTATGTATTTTTAAATTTTATTAGTTTTTGAATTCCTAAATATATTTCAACTGGTTCGAATTATTCCCAAAATTTTATAATATCGTCCAACACTAAAAAAATGGTTTTGAAATCTTCTGGATTTTTTTTAGAAATTGAAAAATTTTTAGAAATGTTTTGAAATCTTTTGAAATATTCTTCTTGAATTAACTCTTCAAAATAAAGAAGCAGTTTGAATCGTCAGTTTATAATAATCATTAGATAAAGCCTCATTTTTTAGAAAAACGCAGATTATTATTTTTCATACAAAAATCAAATTTTTTATTCCTCAAGACTTATTCAGCTAAGTTATGAATAATTTGATCATTTAGCAAATTAAAATTATTATATACATTAGCATATAAAAATATGTGAATATTAATATAACATATTATATTGCTAATCATCATAATTACAATTATCGAATAAATTGAACTAATTAGAAAGAGCGAAAAAATAAAAATAGACCATTACTAATAAGTTCACCTTCGTTTTCTAGGAATATTATCTTGTTTTCTAGAATGTGGCGTTTATTCATGACAATTTCTTAATAGCGATTCTGAATTTCCTTGTATCAAGAGAATGCGGAACAAATACTTCCCACATTGATTTGTTTCACTGGATTGATTAATGAAATATTAAATAATATATAAAACAAAACATATGTTTAATGAATAAATGCATTTGTTTCATTTTTTTTATCTATAATTTAACAATTTCGCAATTGTTCAAATTCGGGAATTTTATAATTTGCAGTCGCCTATTCTATTTCCGGAATTTTCTTTTATCTGGAGTTTTCAAATTCAGCAATATCATAAGCTTTGGGGTATTTTACTATTCTAACATTTAAAATTGCCGGAAATTTTTGAACATGACAATTTTTTATCTGTGAAATTCCCGGATATGGAATAGTTCAATGTTAAATGTATTTCTTTCAAGTTTGTTGGAATTTTAAATAATTATTATTTTTAATTCAAAAAATAATTCTAAACTATATTTTTATGAATTCAACGATATTGAGTAAAAAACAACTGTTTAAAAACAATTTTCTAGTGACGGGAATTTGACTCAGACATTCTCCAGACATTGAAAAATGTGTCCTGATGTGTGCCGCCTCAGCTCCCTTCTCGATGACTGTGCAAAAGTTGGTCCAGCTCTCCTGCCTTGCCTTACGTATTGCTCCCCTGTATTCATCCCTCATCATTGTGAATGACGTTCACAGTTTCTTCGTTTTGCCAGTACTGGCACGTCTGAACCTCTCTCTGGTTTCCCTGCGAAGCTCTCCAAGTTTCCCGTTCCGCCAGTGTCGCTCCCTAGCCTTTTGGTCTCTTTTAGGTCGACAATTACTTTCATAAGTAGCTTTGATGGCTCCCGTGAAAGTTTTGGCTGTCACCTCCAGGGCGTCCACGTCGCGAATTGACCTGGGAACCTCTGAAAGTGCACATCTTAGTTCCGTGGAAAACTGATCCTAGTCCGTTCTTCTTGGATTTCTGACCCATTTAGGGCCAGCGGGTACAACGGATTCCAACACGAACTCTATCTGTGAGTGATCTGAGAGAGTGGGTTCATCTGAAACCCTCCACTTCTTGATACTATCCCTAAAACTACTGGTACAGAGAGTGATGTCAATGACTTCTTCCCTGACCGAATTACGGAACGTCGGGGTGTTCCCCGTGTTAAGAATATCTAACTCAGACGAGTCTTCCGGTTTGCCCCTCTATCTCGAACACTGCTTTGAGTAGCTAAGCTTTAGCCGCTAGGTCGACTGCCACAAATACGAAGACCACTTCTTTGCAGAAGGGGGTCACGAATCTTGGCCATTGATCTGAGGACACTTTACCAAACGCCCTCCAGGTAGCCTCCCTGAAGATCTCGAACTGCTCCGCAGTGAGCAACAGGTCCGGGTAGTTGTTGTCGGCCACCACCACTGTCGGGGGGTTGGTCCTCTGAGCGGCCGTCAGCCCAGCTCCCGACGACTCTCTGTTCGTTGGCCCTATAACTGCCGGCGCTTCAGCTCCCGCAGCTGCTTCCCTAGCCTGCTGCACTTTCCTCCTCAGTTTCCTTTTCAGGGGACCATTGATTGGCCTCTCCCAATACCATAGCCTTGTTCAGAGGAACCGTCAATCCCTCAGCTCCCAATTGAGCTGAGGGCACAGCCGTCATCTGAACTTGGCTTTTCGGAGAGACAGATAGGGAGGAAATGGTTATGCGTAGCCATATTGATTCCATGAGAAGCTAGGGAGATAATGATCCGTCCCTGCAGAGCCCCGCATGCAGGGTTAAGACTGCATTTACTCGGGGCGGTCGTCCAGTGTCCCTGAAAGGCCGTTAAGACACCTTCGTAACCCCTAGGTGCCAAAGTTCCATAAGCACGAGCGCTCTAAATCCACGACTTAGGGGTTTGAGTGTTTGGAAAAAATATTCTAAAAAATATTTTGTGCAAAAAAATTTGTGAAAAAAAATTTTGTGAAAAAAAATGTTTGAAAAAACAATTTTGAAACAAAAGAATTTGTTGAAAAAAATCGGCAAGGAAACGGCAGAATGAAAGGTAGCAATAACTCTTTATTCAATGCTTCAAATATTTTTATTCTAACAGTTTATTATACAAAATTCATAAATTCTTGCATAACAAACATCTCTACTGAATATCTGAGCTAATATGGCCTACAACTCTTTCCTAAATTTTATTTTATTCCTTCTTTTTTGTGGTACGCATCGGACATTTTAGAAAAACCCGTGCGTAGTAAAGCGAACCTGAGTGTGACTATGGTCTAGAAGCGAGCATGCCAATTTTTAAGATATTTATTTAGTGTTTTTTACCTTATCCTAAATAAAGTAGTTTGTAAAAACACTAGGTTATAATTAGTTTGTAGGAACATCAGAAGTCGTCATATGTGTATTATCCTTTGGTTCGTTTTTCATTCTCTTCATCCATTTCAAGAAATATTACTTGCTCTGAAAACGAAACTGTATCGAATTTAAACATTAGTATCATGCATTGCGGGCTATGTGCCCGTGTTGTTTTTCAGTCTTAGAGAAAAAATAATTTCGTACGTTATAAAATGCAACACATAATTAGTGCTTCAATCAAAAACAATTTCAATTTTCGAATCAAACTATTCGAAGTCATCCACAAGAGAAAAATTTTGAACGAGTTAATAGAATGCTTAACAAAAGAATAATTCTTCTTCAAATCATAGAAAAATATTCATTTTCTCTCAATCCAATAAACGTTTCTTCAATTCAAGGACATTTTTTTTTATTCAAAGAAATGTATTTGCCTGGAAGGAACTAATTTTTGTCCCTCTGGGAACACATTTCCCGCGTCCACATGTTCCGCGTCCACCTCTCATTCTCCCAAGGAGCAGGAGAGATGGTAGACGCATGCGGGTGGTAGATGCGTACGTCACAGATAAGAGATTCTCGCAAGCGCTTACCACCACTCTCGCTCCCCGCGAGAAAGAGAGTTGGACGCGGGACATGTGTTGCCGGATGGAATTTCTCCGAGTTGGGTATGTCTGATCTACAGTTTCGTAGTCCCGGGCAGAAATCCCTATAGTTACCGTCAGATGTCCAACGTACTTTTTTACCGGAAGTGGTAGTACGTTAACAGAAAGGAGTAGTAGGAGAGGGAATAGGTGTTCAAATGAGGGATGGGCGGGGTGAATAGGAGAGGGGTGGTTATATATGGAAGGGGTAAGTGAACGAAGCAATTTGGGCTCGCGAGGGTAGGAAAGGCGTAGTTGGGGTATTAGTTAAGGGGCACTAGTGAAAAATAGGGGAATAAGGAGAATAGTGAGCAAGTGAGGGAAGATGGAAACTTGAGGAGGAGCAAAACATTATCTGAAAAAATGTGTGAAATTTATAGAGAAAACATTAAATGAACTTACACGTTAGCAAAGTACGTCATATGTACATTTACTTTCTTATCGTCTGCGCATGGTAGAGCTGCTTTGATAACATTTGTTAGTAATTGATGATATTCTTCATCTTTCGTGACAACATCGGGCTGAAGGACTTTTGAAAAAGCCTTAAGCGTAGCTGTTACATTTTTATTGTTCTCAAGATTTTTATCATTATTACATGCTTTCAAATCCTGGGTCTTTATATTAAAATATTTTTCCAAAGCGCCAGCATTGTTAGGATTGTTTTTCGGGTCGCCCTGAAGTTTGGCCTCAGTTTTGCTCTCGATTTTGCTTTCTGAAAATCCTGAAAATTGAAAATAAAATTATGTTATTGATACAAACGTCAGACACTCTATTACAAAAAAAAGCTTTTGAATTAGGGATCATCTACAAATTATGTACGATGTTTTTGGGGGTGGGGAATTTGGTAAAATTTTACTGTTTTTCATGAGGGGGTGAGAAAAAACTGAAAGATCGTAAAAAAATTAATTTCCAACAAAAAATATCGAATTTTCAATATTCTATTCAGATTTTGACGCAAAAATATGAAGTTTCAGCCAAGATGAATAACTTCTTACCCAAAGAGGCGGACTTTCAGGAAAGAGATGAATTTTCTATAACTAGGAGTGCTTTCGACAAAGTAGTTGACTTTTAGAATAAAAGCGGTAAATTCTCAACAACAAAAAATTAACAAAATTATTTTTTTGTCAACGTGCATAATTTTCTACTAGAATAGGCGAAATTTCAGAGAATACATTAATTTTCGTCCAAATGGTTGAGTTTCTAACTAGAAAATTTAAATTTTCAATTAGAAATGAAATATCTTTTTCAGTTGAAAAATTATTTTTTATCCAGGACAAAACTAATGTTCAACAGAAAAAAACAACTAATTTTCAAACGAATTGGTTGAATTTCCATCAAAAGAAATAAGCTTTGACTCACATACGAAAAAGCGAATCTTCAACAACATAAAATAAATTTTAAACTAAAAATGAAACAGATCAACTTTCAGCGAAAAATTTGTAATAGTTGATATTTCTACCTAAAACGATTTTGAATTTTGAATAAGAATTGTTCTGAATTTTAGAAAAATACCTATAGCAATTTGTGGATGACCCCAAAAAATAAATTTTTTAATTAATTTACGTCCTTCACTCATACTCACCGAAATAAATTGCCATCAAAACAAGGATAAAGAGCTTCATCCTGGACGTAATTCAAAATTCAGCCAAAAAAATTGGAGAGTAAGACTTTTAGTAGAAACAGCAATTTTACTTCTTTCTGTTCCTGATGATGTCGATGTACTCAGTTTGGGCCACTTGCACATATACTGGCATTTTTGACACAGCTACCTTTTCTCTGCTTAATGTGGGCTTATCACTAATAGGAAACACGCGTATAAAACGCATTCTTTTTTATCAAGGTTCTTTCCACCAGACGTTGAACTGAATCAGAAAATTATTTGAATTATTTGAATCTGAAATGAATGGGTCTCGAGGAAGAGAAAATTTTATTTTTTGCATTCAAAATAATAATTTGCTTTTTTCTACGAAACAAGAACGAATAAAAACTACATTTATATCAGACCAAAAACAAATGAACTTGAAAAATATATTGTTATTCAACATTTTTAATTTGTAAATATGAAAAATTATTTTTCCGCTGAAATGATGATTTTGTTAAATTCTTTTTTTGACTGAAAAATCAGTTTTTGTTGAGAATTCAGCCATTTTTTTAAATTGTCTGTCCGGTTTGAAAATTCGTCCCTTTTGCAACTATTTGTTTAAAAATTGAACATTTTTTGAGAGAAATTTTAAGTTTTTCTTCAACTTTGAAAGATTTCAGGAGCATCAACATTTTCTTTTGAGATTCCTTAAAAAAAATGTAATTATTTTTTTTTTCAATATTAATTTCAAGTGAATATTTACAAACAAACCGAAATTTTTCAAAAGATTTGTAGAATTTTCCAAAGGGAATCAGGAAGATATGAGGGCCAATTTTTTAGTTTTGAACGAATTGAAAAATTTTTTGAAAACAATTTTCAAATAATTTGAAATGTGAAAAAAATGTAATACAAAATATATATTGCTGATGATTTTGAGAAAAAATGCAGAAGCTTTTGTAGAATTTTGCAGAGATTCTAGATAATTGGAATTTATTGGATTCCTAGAAAAATATAAAATCATTCTTTGTTTAATTAATATTATGAAAATATTTCTAAATATTTCAAAACATTTCAAAACAGTGTTTCAATTAAAATGAACAAATTTTGTTTTTTTTCAAATATATTGTCATTCGAAATTCTTATTTTGTAAATGTGAAAAATTATTTCCCTCTCAAATTATAATTTTCTCGTTCTTCTTTTCGACTGAAAAATATGTGTTTGTTGAAGATTCAACATTTTTTTTTAATTTGTCTCTCTGGTTTGAAAATCCGTCCTTTCTGAGAAAAATTTGTTGTTCTTAAAAATACGAGTTCTCGGTTGAAACTATTTTGTTAAAAATTCATATTTTCAATTGAAAAATAATAATGTTTTTTCTTGAAAATTTGTATTTTTCGATGCATTTCGGAAGTTCAAGTGCACCCCAATTTTTTTAAGATTCCTGAAAAAATTGGAATTAATTTTTTTCAAATATTAATTTGAAGTGAGTGTTTAAAAAGATTTCGAAAAATTGCAAAATATTTGTTAAAGTGTCAAAAAGTAGTCAGGATTATATGTCTATGTTACGGATTTTCCCTTTTTAAAGTACTTAAAATTTTCACCAGAGAGATAAAGTTTCGAAAAAAAACTCAAATTTTTAAACAAGTCATAAAATGTTGAGCCTCAAAATTAGAATTATTATTAAGATATATGAATTTCCCAGTAAATCGATAAATTTCGAAAAAAAATGAATTTTTAACAAGTAATAATTCTAAATTCCAACAATCAATTTTTAACTAAGAACGAGATAGTTGACTGTTAGGTCAGCCAACGGAGAAGAATATCTGATCACTGAATTTTAGAAGACTATCTGAAGAAAGAAGGAATAAGTCATGGAATTTCATGAGATGAAAAAAGTCACAAAATATCTGGAAACAAGGTACCTCTTTTAGGAAGAGCATCGAACGGATTAAAACAGTCTCGCCGTTAATTATATAAAAAGCTTGATCTCAGGCTGAGAGAATCAGATTTGAAACAGCTTTATGCCTAAGCCTGTGTCTTTTTTATAAAGAAAGAGTAGATCAACCTTAGTCCTAATTTGTATTGACGATTTGATTATAGCCTCGAATAATGAAAATGAAATAACTGAATTGAAAGAAAACCTTACTAGTATATTTGAGATAAAATATTAAGGGCTGCTTCATTATTGTCTAGGAATATAATTTGAACAGGACGAAGCGAAGAAGGAATTTCACATGTCGCGATGAAAATACGTCCAAGTTGTGCTGAAGCGGTTGAATGTGGAACATTGCAAGCCAGTCGCTACACCGATAAATTCTGCAGTGAAACTTTCAAAGAAGATGAGCCCGAATACCGACGAAAATAAGAAACACATGAGCCAAATTTCGTACAGAAATCTCATTGGCTCTTTAATGTACTTAGATACAAAAACACGCCCTGATATAGCTCAGGCAGTGAGTGCACTCAGCCAAGATAACGAAAATCAAGGTGAAGAACGTTGGAAGGCTGTGAAACGAGTGCTACGTTATTTGAAGAAAACCGAGGAGATGGAAATTGTGATCAGTATAACCGGTGAAAAATTAATCGGTTTCTCAGATGTTGATTGCGGTGCAAATATCGACGATAGAAGATCATACACCGGCTACTTATTCAAATTAGCTAGTGGTGAGATCAGCTGGTCATCAAGGACTCAGAAAGCAGTGGCTATGTCGAGTGCTGTAGCGAAGTACATGACACTGACTGAGTTTAAGGTCTGGTAAATAGAACGTTGATATGAAAGAATGCGTTTCATACGCCTGTTTCCTAGTGATGACAAGCCATCTTTAAATGGAGGCAGGGCGAATTCCTCAAAAATGTCAGTATAGAATGGCCTACAATTATTTTTTTGGGAAATTTTATTACGTTCAGAATAAAGCTCTTTATCCTCACTTTGGTGGCAATTTCCGCCGGTGAGTATACGTGCAGGAATAAAATCCATTAAAAAAAATTGTTTTTTGGGTTCATCCTCATTTATCTTATTCAGATGAGAATTTACTTTTTTTCAGTAACGAAAGTTCTCCGGAGAAGTTCCCCATGTCTTCTGCACGGGGATTAAGTTAAAGCCGACATGTCCTTCTTCAAGTCCCTGCCCCCCCCCCCCTTCAACCAGTTTACTATGTTGTTGTTCCAGGATCATCCCGCATAACCGTGAGTTTTCTCGAACTGGATTTCGAATACGAAGACGATCACCTTTCCTACGTATTCACCCCCTTTACTTTCGCTCTTCGTTTAACCCTTAAACGCAAGCAGGCTTGAGAACAAATTTGCGGCTTAAATCATCGGGCTTTGAAAATATAATTTTTTATAAAAACGCGTCCCCTTTTCTCCTGAAAATCATGCTTCGCTCACCAAGAGACAAAAGCACAATCACGAACAAGGTCGAATTCGCTGCGCGACAACCAGGTCCACTATACGTTCTTCTATCTGCCGCAGGAGCCACTATCTTCTTCCGAAGGACCGAAGGAACAGTTCTCTGAAACCCCGTTCTGCAGAATACCGTTCACTCAAAACATTTTTGCATGAACCCCGAACTCCGTGCAGAACTTATCGTCGGGCGGCTTTCGTTGTGTGAGCACAACGTTATCCACGACCACGTGACCGATTGCATCTTTATTGGTACAACAAGCCGACAACGCGTCTGCCTAAGCCTGTGAGGTTACTTCTGCCGCGTCTCTCTCTTTCACGACGGGGGCTGTTTAAAGCAAACACTTGCGGCTGTTCAGCGCGAGATTTATCTTCAAGATCTGCGAACTTTTCGTGAAGCCCGACGTCGTTATTCTGAAAATAAACGACAGTATATCAACGTTAGAGTATGAGAGATACTCCGCGATGGTATTATCAAACTCACATCTTTCTCATTCAGTTCAGCCGCGGTCATCGCCGGAAAGAGGGATGGAGATTATAGGTTCTGCGTCTACTACCGCCGCATCGCGTCTCCCCAATGCCTCCCGCGGAATCGGAAGTCGTTAAAAGACCTCGGCGCAGCCAAATTTATGCCAACTCTCGATTTCAAAAGTGGTTACTGGCAGGTCCTAAGTTCTTTGGGATCGCGCCAGTGCACAGACTTCTCCACGCCCACAGGAGGCCAGTGTCGATGATGTCCTTTGGTCACAAAAATGCACCAGGTACCTTCCAGAAACTTTTTGCGCCAAATCCTTGCCGGGAAAAGGGTCACATTTGTAGTTGTGTACCCACACAACATAATCGTTATTTTGGCTGACTGGCAGGAGAACCTCTTTACAGCTCGCCCTCGTTTTCGAACGTTTGTCCATCTACCGACTTTCGGTCTCACCTAAAAATGCAGTTCCAGTCAAACCGCACTCTCTTATCTCGGACATGTGTCGGTACCAGCTGGAATTAAGCTCTACTGATGGATGATAGAAGTGAAAGAGAAATGGGTAAGTGATGGGTGGGATAGTAATGTGAGGAGGGCGAAAACTTGATCTAAGAAAAAAGTATTGAATTCCTATAGAACACCATACACTAACATACAGATGTTTAAAGAATTTTCGTTTTTCGTCCGCTTCCTTATCCGTTGCTCATGATAGTGCTGCCTGGATGACATTCATTTGAAGCTGGTAATTAGAACGTTTCGTGTGTTTCCTTGAAGAGGGTGTTTCAGGTGGAAGATCTTGAAGAGCATGACATGTTTTCGCATCTAGTTTTTTTCCAGCAAATTTGTCACATTTTGCATTTAAATTCTTATCATTTATATTAAAAAGTCTTTCTAAAGCTTGTGTTGCCATGTGCTCTTATTCGACAGGGGAGCAATAAAAACTAAGCTTTCTGAGAATTCTTAAAGTTTGGAAAAAAATTTATAAGTAAAGAAAAACGGTTTATATTCTATTGAAGAATAAAGCTTACAAATTAGGGATCATACACAAATTAGATAAGACGATTTTCGGGGTGAACCCATTTGCAAAATCTGACTGTTTCTTATGCAAAACTGAAATTTCCAAATAAAAAGGATATATTTTCAACTAAAAACCTGAAATTCGAATGTTGAGTCTAATGCAAGAAGAATGAATTTTAATCAAAATAGTAAAATTTCTCAACAAATAAATTGATCGGCAGCCGAAAAGGTGAATTTTTATTCTTTTGAATACTTCTTCTCAATAAAATAGTTAGATTTTGTCACGAACTTATGGCTGTTTAGCCAAGATGAATAATTAACTACCAAAAAGTACAGATTTTCAGAGAAATGATGAATGTTGTTTTTTCACATTCTCATCCTAATGAGCAGGTATTGGTGGTATGTAAAATTCGACTTAGTTTTTTTTTCATCAAATCTCCACATTTTGAGGCCACTTGAGCTAGGAAAAACGATTTTTACCAAGGTGTCTATCTGCCTGTAGTCTGTTGTCTGTCTGTAGTCTGTCTGTCTGTCGGTACGATAACTTTCGAAAAAATGATCAGATTTGATTGAGCTTTGGCACATCTTTTGAAGCCTTGAAACATAAGGACAAGTTCGTTACCCAGCTTTTTTTGGTAACAATTCGAAAAGTTTTGGAGAGCTTTGAAAATTTTTAAAGGATTTCAAACTATTTGAAATATTTGATGATATTTTAAAATATTCCAAGGAATTTTCAATTGATATTAGTAATATAATGGGATTTCAGAGGATTTTAAAGAATTCTTGAAATTGCCGAAATATGAAAATCTCGAATTGAAATAATTAAAAAAATTGTTTATTCAATTAAAATTATTTATTTATTGAGAGCACAATCGTAAAACATTCAAACAATAATTTAGAAATATTAAACATCAAATAAAATTTTTATTTGATCAAGATATTTCATTACTGTATTTGTAATAAATAAATAATATTTGAGACGACCAAAAAGGGCCGAAAAATAAAATTCTCTATTAAAAAGGGAAATATTGAAAATAGAAAATTGCCGAAATTATAAAATTTACGGAATATGAAAATCTCGAATTTAGAAAATTTCTGCGATTATACAATTTTGGATTTTATACGTTATTTTTTTACATTCTCATCCTAATGAGAAGGTATTGGTTTTATGTAAAAGTTGTCTTTGTCGGTCATCAAATGCCCACGTTTTGAGACACCCTAAGCTAGAAAAAACAATTTTTACAATTTTTAAAAATTCATTTCCAACCAAAAAATTACGTGAATTTGCAATAGAATGTTTCAATTTCCGAAGCAAGAAATTAATTTCCAACCAGGAAATAAGAAAAATTTTTAGCGTGATAGTTAAATTTTCAAGCGGAGAAATAAATTTTCGAACAAAATGTAAATTTTCCTCGACTTTTCACCAAGAATATCACTTTTTACCTAGGAGGCGAATTTTCAACAACATATATAAATTTTCAACTAAATAATTTAATTTTTAAACAGAAAATTTTCAATTGAAAAACGATCAGAACTCCACTAAATTAGGAAATTTCAGTGAATTTTAGCAAGGATTTCTGAGAAAAGACGTTATTTTCCGCAAAACTTTGCCATGACAAAAGAAAATGTTGACCGACATAAAATAGAAAATTTAGTTCAAAAAGTAACCAATACCTTCGTACAGTGAATCCTTACAGAACCAAAAAAAATTCCGTCAACAAAAAATTTTTATTTTTTCCGAAATATTGAATTTTCAAGCTAAGTAAAGACGAGGTGTTAGCGAGAGAGTTAAATTTCTAATCAAATAATTCAATTTTCAATGGAAAAATTTATTTTCAACCAATTAAGATTTTAAGTTTGAATATAGAACAGTTGTATATTAGCAAAAAATATAAATTTCCAACAAAATTCTATGCACGGATATCAAAAGTATTTTAGAAGGCAAAACAAATATTTTCTAGACTTTTTTCTATAGAAGAAAAATTACCGGAATTATAGCATTTACAAAATTCCAAAAAACAAACGAAAATGAACATTTTAAGCTAAACAACTCACGATATGAAAAAAAGTCAATAGAAGAAAAACGTTTCTTTTTGAACACCCTACAATATTGTTATAAAACTTTCTTTTAATGTTGTTGAAAAATCAAAAATTCAAATATTTATCGGACAAAAAAATAATGAAAAATCGAAAATTCTATTTTGCGATCGAAATATACAAGATACGAGAAAAGATAAATGGACAAAAATTGTGCACTAAAAAAAAATCTACAAATTTGTCATCAATCACTTTTTTATGGGACGCGTAGTTTCCGTTTCATTTGTAAACAACTGATTTGAGAATAAAATCAATTAAATTTTTGGACAAGAGAATGTGATCCTTAAGGTCGATATAACCTTAAGTGAATCAGGTCTCCTCTTCAATAAATTTAATAACCACTTCATATGTAGAGGTTTTGATGATTCCATATTTTTCGGTAGTACATTATTCATCCTGGCTAAACAGTCATAATTTTGTGACAAAACCTAACTATTTTCCTGAAAAAAAGCATTCAGGAGAGTAAAAATTTACTTTTTCCATTGACAATCAATTTATTTGTTGAGAAATTTGACTATTTGGTTAAGAATTTCTTTTTCTTTAATTGATTTTTTTGACGCAAAATCTAATCTATCTAATCTAAACAATTGAGAAATTCTTTTGAATATAAATGTATGATAAAAGAAAAAAATATGTTCGCGAAAACAGCAGATTGAGAAATTTGTTTAAAGAAATCGATTTTAAACATTACGATAATTATTATTTAAATCCTGGCATGCACTTATAAAATTACCAGGAAGTTCTTCTCGGATAATCGCAGTGAATAAACACCATTTTTTTCTATTTGGAAATGCTAAATGTACGCTTTTCCAATCAATACACATCATTTAATTCCAACAGTAATTAAAGCAAAAAATTCTTCTACGAGAAATTTCAAATTGAGATATTTGTTTATAAAAATTGTTTCTAATCATTTTTTTATTCAGGAAAATAAATCTAGGTTCTCGTTCATAAAAATATCTATAACAATAATACGAAATGAATTTTCAATTAACTCACATGTTTAATCAACACAAATAAGGTAATTCTAATAATAATTGAAGATAAAATAATTTTTTTCTAGAAGGAAACGGCAGATTGAGATATAGTATTAACTTGTTATTGAACGTTCCATACATTTTCATTATAACAGTATATTACACTAAATTCACACATTCTTCTTTAAAAATAACTCTACTGATGAAACACTGGTAGCTGCGCCTGTCGTTGGAATATCTGTATTTCCATTGTGTAAACATTTCTTTTAATATAATTTTTTTGTATTTTTCAGTATTTTCTTTTCAGTAAACAGGGAATATTTCAGAAACATCCATGTATAGTACAGCAGACTTAAGTCTGAATATGGTCGAGAAGCGAGCATGCCAAATAAAAAAAAAAAAATTATTTGGGTATTTTTTTATTTGATACCTTATACTAGATTACCGGGACAGTGTGTTACAACAATAGGTTATAATTAGATTGTAGAAAGAGCAGAAGCGTCATATGTGTATTCCCATCTGGTTCGCTTGCTATTCTCTTTATCCATATCTGAAAATAAAGCTATATATAATTTAAACAGTAGCATCATAAATTGCGCGCCATGCGTGCGTGTCGTTTTTCAATCTAAGAGGAAACATGATTCTTCATGTAAAAAAATTATATGTATAATAGGTATTTCAATAAAAAAAAGATTTTAATTTTCAAAGAAAAACAGTTGGAATCATCCACAAAAAAACAATTTTTAAACAAAATTCTTTAATCCTCAGCATAATGAATGTTTCTTTAATTCAAAGCAATTTCTTTGCAGTCGAAGAAATTTCTTTGGTTAAGGGGGTCATTCCGTGTGACAGCCTTTCTTTAAAGGTTTTTTTGAAATTTTTTGTAGCGAAATTAAAAAACACATAGCTTCTAAATTTTTACTATATATGTATTTAGTCTTGAGTAGTAACTCTAAGTTTGCATATGCAAAAATATGATCTTGATCGCGAGTTTCATTGAGAGAATGGCAACCATATAAAAAAGGTAGGTAAACGGCGACCATGATTCTAACAGGATGGCTTATCGGAAATCAAAAAACAAAATTGGATGTTAATTTATGGGTGGATGGCTATCGCCGGAACTAGGATTTTTCGAAAATCTTCAAAATTAAATTTTTTAATGCTTTTAAACATTAGGACCTAAAATTTCATGATTTTTTGCGACTATTTTTTTATGGAAAAAAAACGTTTCAATATTTTTCAAAAATCCTAGTTTCGGCGATAGCCGTACGTGCGCTGAATGTACCAAATAAATCCACATCGAGTTGAAAATTTGGGATAATAAATAAGAAGCACCAAAAAAAGCAAGTTAGGGGTGGGGTGAAAGTGTGGGCAGGGGGAAAACTTTATCTGAAAAAAATAGTTTGCAATACAGATATAAAATATTAAACAAACTTACTGGGCCATATACTTGGTCACTCTGTCTTTCAATTGCTCTAGTGTCAAGCATGGTAAGGTTGCTCGGAAGATTTCTGTTGCATAGATTTTTAAGGGATCGCCTTGCGGTTTATTATGGCCATCAGAATAAGCATCTGAAAGAGCTCTAAGATTGTTTGATGCTTTCGTCAGCCTTTCATTGTAATCATCTTGACACTTTTTCACATCCTCTGCCGATACACCAAAATAATCTGGTGAAGCTTTTTCTGGGGCCATTCCGTCTTCTGGAGGGGTTTTATTAGTTTTGCTTTCTGAAAATCCTGAAAATAATAAAAAAGTTATATCAGTGGTGGGCACCATGGATACTTTATTAAAAAAAAAGCTGCTAAATTACGGATCATTCACAAATTATGTAGGACATAATTTAACATTTACTGTAACATTTTACTGTTTTACGAGGGTAACCAAATAAGATAAATGAGGAAGAACCCACAAAATAAGTTGTTTGAATTGATATCATTTCTTAACGTATACTCACCGACAGAAATTGCCATCAAAGTAAGGATAAAGAGCTTCATCGTGGACGTAATAAAATTTACCAACAAAATCATTTTGGGCCATTCATATACTGAAATTTTTGAGGAAGTTGCCTTGTCTCCATTCAAAATTGGCTTGTCATCACTAGAAAGCAAGCGTATGAAACGCAGTTTTTTCTTATCAAGATTTTATTTACATTGTCTGGCCTTACAGTCTCAATATTCTTTCCAGTTTGTTTTTAAACTTTAGCCTCGAATTCCGGAAATTTTTCAAATAATGCACTTTTTTTATTCAAAAAATAAATTTCGCACCATCTTGATTTGTTAACAATGTAGGTGATGAAATATTTTGAACCTGCAAGAGATTAAACTTTTATTGGACCACAAAGATCTCTATGGACCAATTCTGAAATTTCTGTTGATCGAGAAGTTTAATTCGGAAATAAAGTTCTTGCCTGTTTTCCTTTTGTAAAGATTTCGCATGTTGGCAATTTTTCATTACCGTTGACTGTAACTTCGTGCACCTTGCTGTTTTTATTCAGATCCCTTAGATCTTTTTCAGTCAAATGGCCAAATTCCTCATGCCATTCCTGGAGAATCGGCGTACTTGTCTGCGTGATGTTAGCATTTTCAGCTTTTTCCTTTACGAAGTATAAATCCTCTTCTCGTTCAGCTGTCAAAATTTCTTCCCTGGTTGTCCGGTCAATGACTGTACCTTTTTTCGGAATAAAACATCAAATCCATTATCAGTGATTTTTGCAACCGACAATAAATGATAGCGAAGATCTGAAACGTACATTGTTCTTTGAAAATTCACTGAAATATCTTGATCTATTTTCATTTTTACCAATATCTTCAAATTTTTCTTCGTAGAAGCACATATACGACGATGCACCAGAGATGCACGCAATCAGCATTAGCTGCGCATCATTTTTCGTTTCATTTCATTTATTTATTTGACTAATCCAACAGTCCTCAGACCAATTATAGGATTATTACAAAAATTCGTGGAGGACAAATTTTAGTTTTTTTATTATCATTATTGGAGAGCTTATTATATTTTGGGTAAATAATTTTCGATAGTTGTCACAAAGCAATTTATTGAAATATAAATGAGATCTAGATAAAATGGTAAATTAGATCTTGTCTTATATGCTGATACGTCGAATGGCACTTGAGACAATAAGTAGGGACAATCGATGTAGCCCTTTAGGATTTTAAGAAGAAATACGATATTACACAGTTTCCTGCGGTCATGAAGCGACCATTTACTAAACCTTCCTCACACCTCAATGTAATTGGAACCCGGTGGCAAAAATTCTCTGCGATTTTTCCAGTGTAGAAATTTTAAAAATTCCTTATGACATTTGTCGATTGCTTCCCAGGAATGTTCAGTTTTCGGGTTCCAAATTACAGAGCAATATTCAAGTTTAGACCTCAGAAAAGCATAGAAAAGTGATTTATGCGCTAGCGGATATATAAGCGATCGGCCGGCTCTCATTATAAACTCTAAGGATCTATTAGCTTTTCTAATCATATTATCAATATGCACATCGAATCCTAGAGCTGCATCAACATATAGTCCCAGATCACGAATAAACTTCACTTTATTTGAGTTACATTCATTAATGGTATAATCAAAGCTAATGGTTCGAGATTTGCGAGTGAATGGCATAACTTTGCATTTGGAAGCATTGAGATCTAGAGAGTTATTAGCACACCAATTACGAAAAATATCCAGATTGTCTTGAAGTATAATGCAACTATTGATAGTATTTACAGGGAAAATAAGTTTCGCATCATCAGCGCAGAACAAGATAAAAACACTTAGAGTAGTAGTGCACATCAAACAGCTACACTTTAATTAAACGATATTTAGAATACATTAAGCATCACTCAAATCCTTATTAAGTAGTAGCATCCACATGGCTCGGAAAAGAGGTTATGTGCGTACACAGACTTCTCCTCTTAGCATCAAAGTTACGTACATGATCAGCAATTTTTTTTTTATTTTGCAGACATAGTCATTCTTTAGCGGATCCCTTGTACACCTTAGTTATACATTGCAACAAATTAATTCACATTAAACTGCAATAAACTGCGGAGCACACGAGAATAAAATATTCGCTGCGCGGATCTCTAGCGGCGTATTACATATTACACTCGATTTTGTCCAACGTGTCAACTTTTCTACATTGTGTTCAACACTAATGTATCAAACATATATTACATTTATTCCTGTACCTCGACCTGAAAATGCTTATTCATATGTTGCAAATTGAAGAACAAATTTTATTTATTATGATTACTTCAATATTTGTTTTTTATTATGATTTTATTATAAAATTATTATTATTAATATTATGTTGTTATTTCTTATATATTATATATTATTATTATTATTATAAAATTATGATTAATATGATTTTATTATCAGTTACCCTGACACATGTATCATTTCAATGAATTTATATTATAATATTTATATTATCGTACAACAGGCAGACAGACATGTTCGTAAAAACTATTTTCTCTGACTCAGGGGGTCTCAAAACTTCGAGAATTGACGAAAACTAAATAAGTCCAAATCAAGTGATTCTAAGACATTCTGTCTAAATGATAAGAATGCTAAAAATCAAACTTTTCCGCCAAACGATGGGTGCTATTGAAAAATGGTAAGAGTAATTTTGTAGGTTTATTCGAATCGAGAAATCTTGCTGTTGTCCATTTCATCGTCTTTTGCGTTCTTTAGCTGAAAATTTTAATTTTCGATTTTCTTTTGGAATTTTCTATGTTTGAAACCAACATTATTATTCCTATTGAAAAATCGTTTCAAGCAATTTTGTAGAACTATTCAAAATGAATATTATTGTTTTCCTGTCTTTTCACCGTATCTTGCGCAGTTCTGTGGGAGTGTTGAATTATGAAGTTTTTTAGTTTGCTTTTCTATGGCTAAAACCATAAGTATTGGTCGCAGAAGGCTGGCTAATGAACTTGAACTGTATTTTTGGACAACAAGTCAGTTTGAAAAAGGAAATTTGAATTGGAAAATTCCTTCAAAAGTTATCGCGTCGTCAGACTACAGGCCGAAGAACAGATAGACAAGTTCGTAAAAACTATTTTTTCTGACTCAGGGGGTCTCAGAAGGTCGAGAATCGACGAGAACTGAAAAACTGGAATAATCTAGAGAATTTCAGCTGTTGTTTATAATTTTTATAAAAATTCTAGTATACGTTCTTGTAGGTGTTTAAAAAAAACCCTAAAATCATGTTTAAAAAATTCAAAAAACTTAGGAGACATTTAAAATTTAAAAGTTCGGTCGTTATCAAAAGTTCGATTCTTTGTCAAACCAAAACTTTAAAAAAACATTATTTGTAATAAGACGCAGTTTTGAGGAAACATTTTCTGAGCAAAAAATTTCTAAAACTTCTTGAATTTGTAGAGAAGATTGTAAGCTATCTATAAAGAAACAAAGAAAATAAGAAGTGGATGTTTTAAAATTCTCTTTAAAAATTTGTTTTCGAAAAATCCAATATTTCTTAAAACAAAGTCTTGTCACGAATAATTTTTAAAAAATACGCCCTAGTAGCATCAAAATCACTAATTTTATGAAAGTTGAAAAAAAGAAGCAAAATTTTCAATTTGGGTTTTCCCTTATGTTTTTCAAATGCTTGAAAAATTATTAAAGGGTTTTCCTTCCAACGCCTAGGAGGACGGATACTAGCATTTTATTAAATTGGCCAAAGCAGGTAAAATTGAACATTGGAGGTAAAATAATACATTATAATATTATTTGGTCATTTTTGGTATAAAATTATTCTCTTTGGTTAAAAATTAATCTTTTTGTTTACACATTCAAGAACTTGGTCAAAAGATGTACTCCTTCGTTAAAAATTAGTCGTTTTGGTAAATGATTGATCATTTTAGTTGAAAATTAATGTTTTCGA
>CAKNXH010001445.1:221249-326859 GCA_932178445.1 Andricus quercusramuli
TTTTCGAAAAAACAACTTAAGTTTTCAACAAAGTAATAAAATTCTCATTCGAGTAAATAGTTTTTACATGAAAATTCATGTTTTTCTTTGTTGAAATATTCATTTTTTTGTTTGTTTTAAATGTATCGATTTACTGGGAAATTCATGGATTTTCCTGTTAATTCTACTTTTTAGGTTGAGAATTTTATTACTTTGTTGAAAACTTAAGTTGTTTTTTCGAAAATTTATCTCTTTGGAACTCAATTTACTTAAAAACCCGACCGTTCATTTTTTATTTTTGTGTGGTTTTGTCTTATTGTATAGAGTATATTCCATTATATTTTATGACTGATGAAAATTCAAAAATCATGTGAAAAGAGTTTTTTGTTGAAAAAATTCATAATATAGGACAACAAAAATTCCATCAATGTTGGTAAATATATGAATTTAAAAAGTTAAAGATTAATTTTTCATTCATTGAAAGTTATTTTGTTTTCTTTTGGTTGAAAATTAATTTTCAACTGAAAATTGCCCTACTCGATTTTTTTTGTGGATTGATACTTTACAGTTAAAAATTGAACTGTTTGGTTAAAAATTAATATACTTCACTAAAAATTCGTGCTTTGTTTTATCAGTAGAAAATTAATCTTCCCATGATTGAAAATTCTACCATTTAATGAAAATTAATTTTCTTAGTTGAAGATTCATCATTTTACTTGAAAATTCATGTTTCCACTTAAAATTTATCTTTATTTTATTTTATAATTATCATATTACTATTATATAATAATAATAGTATATTATTATTATATTAAGTATCATAATGATTACAGTTGTCGAATAATTTTAAGTAAAAAGAAATAAGCAAAAGATAAAAGTAGGCCACAAAAAATAATGTCACATCCGTTTTCTAAAAATATGATGTTCTCAAAAATGTGGTGTTTATTTATGGAAATGTGTTACTGTCGAAACTGAACAACCTTGCATCAAGGAAATCTGGAACAAATGATTTCCGTATCAAAATATTTTCAAATTTCAAATTATTTTAAAAATATTGGAAACTTCTGTGTGTAATTTCGAATTTACCAGAAAATTTTCGAGAAGTTTTTGAAATATCTTTTATAACTAAAAAAATTACCTCAATATTATCCTGACTACTTTTTGACAATTTAACAAATCTTTTAAAATTTTTAGAAATCTTTGTATATGCTCACTTTAAGTTAGTTTTTGAAAAAAAGATTATAAAAATATGTTTCTCTCTAATTTTTATTCATCATTTGTTCATAACTAAAAAGGCAAAGCAAAGTTAAATATTCCAGGACAAGCCGCTACTTTCTAGCACTTATCTGAGAGAAAATAGTTATAAACAATATTAAATTGCTTGAACAAATTTTTTTTCATCAACTTGGGATAATTATTATCTCACTAAGCATCAATATAGATGTAGATAGTTATTAACGAAAATAATGTCATTAAACAATTATTTTCGCTAAACTTAAAAATGATTAAATCACTCCACCTGAAAAATAAACAAATAGTTAAAAATTTCAGAGAAAAACCGCAACTTCCTACCATTCAGCAAAAAGAAGTTTATTAGAAATAATTATAAACTGTTTAAACAATTATTTCTGTTAAGTTCAATTGATTATTACTTCATTCTAACTAAAAAATGGGCACAGGTTAAAAAAAATTAGGAAAAAACAGCAACTATCTAGTATTAATATAGAAAGAGATAGCTATCCGCAATAACAATTTGTTTGAATAATTATTTTTGCTAAACTGAATTGATCATCGAATCACAGTTTATGAAAAGTAGACAAATAGTTGCAAATTTCAGAAAAAACCGCAACCTTCTAGCATTATTCAAATGGAATATTAATATTAATAATAATATATTGTTTCGACAAATAATTTTGTCAAATTCAAACAATTATTGAGCTTACTTCAAGTGAAAAGTGGACAAAAGTTTCGAAAATTTCATAAAAAACTGGAATTTTCTAGCATTATTATAAAGAGAATATTATTAACTATAATTGAAGACTCTACCGCTAGGTTGTGTATTTTATGTTAAATATAATATACAGGATGTTATAGGAGCTTGCTTAAAATTCACATTGCTTTCATTTCTTTAAATCTTGCAAATTATTCGCAGTTGAATTAATCGATTCAAGTGCTTTTCGTAATTAAAAAGTAACTTTTTTTAAAAGTGGTCAAAATGTAGCGTGAGTACTGTTAATCGTAGGTTAAGTCTGATATGTACTTAACGTAATTTAACTTTTGACTTAAAAGTCACTTATCATTTTGGTTAACTGGACGAAGGTATCATGTTTCATTTTTAAGAATCGGAAATTGCTACTAATCTTATTTAGATTTTGTGTAAAATGGAATTATCTGGATGGTCATTGAAATTTATATGAAATTCAGAAAACTTTTTCTAATATCGATTTCGTGAGTTCAAGGCATTAATTTCAATATACATTGGTGTTTTGAAGCTAATACCATTTTCAACAGTGTTCCTTGAGTCCCATTGTACAGTATCAGGAATCTATTTCTCCAAAGTAGCGATCCTTGATTGAACCAAACACATGTCTTTTAATAATTCAAAGAATCGAGCTCCTTAAGTATATTACTTCAACAAAAATAAAATTTTCAAACAGTCACGTAAATTAATTTCATTGAACTCAAAATGTCCAGCTTGATGCATTTGTTTTATTCAATGAGCTCGATCTCCTGAATCAATGAGTGCGATGTTGAATCAATCAATTTTTCGGAAGATATCTTTTTATTCTAAATTTTTGTAAAAGAATGTTTCAAATTTCAGCAGTTTTAAAAATGCTCATTAGAAACTAATTAGAAATAACGAAAAAATAAATCTAGACCATCAGAAATGATTTCACCTTCATTGTCGAAAAATATAATGTTGTTTTCCAGAGTGCGGAGTTTATTCAAAAAAAAATCCTTATCAGCGAATCTGAATTACCTTATATCAAAGGAATGCGGTGAAGGAATTCCAAATTTTTTTTCTTCAAATTTCGAATTTCCGCAAATGGTTTCCACGTTGAATTTTGTTTAATGGATAAACAGTGAAATATAAAATAATACATAAAATAAATTATATGTTAGATAAATGTATCTGTTTCATTTATAATTTTTTGTCTTATGATTTAACAATTTTTTAATTGCTCAGATTCGCAATTTGATAATTTGCTGTCGGCAACTTTATTTTCGGAATTTTCTTTTATCGGGAATTTTCGAATTTTGTAATATTATAAACTATTGGATATTTATTATTCTAGCATTTCAAATTGTCAGAAATTCTTTAACTTTGTGAATTTCATATTTTGTATATTTTCTTGTAAGAATTAAAGCTATAGAGAGCAGAGCGTTTCTTCAAATATTTGAAATAGAGGGGTTTGATGGAGGTACCTGAATCCCCGATTGACAATGGATGAGATAAAAGGCTTCGAGCGGTTCCTATCTAAATGGGGTTTCCGGGCCTAACGTCGGGCGGGCAGTCTTGACGTGGCCTTCGAATCGAACGGTCTATAATTTGTAAGGGACATTTCGCGTTTTGGCTCTCGGGCACTCAAGTACTGTACTCTAACAATAATATACTTTTCTTGTATAAATACTAAGAGTGGTTATTTTGATTCTCAATAACCTGTTCCTCCTAGGATTAAGCCTTTTTATGTTATATTCTTCTGTTAGAATTTTGATAATTTAAATAATTAATTATTACTTGTATGAGAGGACTGGAAAATCCCGGAAGATAACATTCCGTCACTGTTAAATTTCTCAGGAAATAAATATTTCAAATAGGAAATTTCCGATAGTATTTTTAAATGCTTCTGAATTCAGTTGACTTCAATTCTTATAAATGTATCCTGAATTCATATAAATTCACATTGAATTATTATCAATTTGATTGGATGCTTCTGCTAGAAATATAGTTTAAAGTACATAAACTGCATATTTTTCATATTTTATAAGGAAAAAATAATATTTAAGCCTCTAATTATTATTTTTTTGAATGGAAAATGTACAAAGCATATGGAAGTGAGTCACATCACATCAAAAAACATAAGGCATTCACAAGTTTTTACAAGCTTTTAGATGGAAAAACAAGAATTAAACACAAATTCAATCTCTGTAACCCTACTTTATTCACACTGAGACTCAATAGCCTTTATGCAATGATGAAGTTAAAAATTTCAAATAATATTCTCAAAAATTTCAATTTTTCCAGATAATCAATTCATAGAAAAAATATAACAAAAGGATAAAATCAAAAAAGTGATTTCAAGATGTTCGTCTTTATTTAATATTTAGTTTATTCGTTTTTGAGATTTTATAAATATGAATGTCCTAGATTTCTTGAGAAAATTCAAAAACATTTTTCAAACATTCAGATATGCTGAAAACGTATTTAGAACATTTCTAATGCAATCTTTTTATTTCACAGGATTTTACCTTTGTTGAAATATTCGGATTGGCTTGAAACTTGTATTAATTTAAACTTAACGAAATTATTTCTGGAATGAAACAGTGAGGGCAAAGCTACAACATACGTAATCGGTTGTATTTGAGGGTCCTCTTGCAGCTTCTTTGAAGTTGGATACATAGGGTAGTCCCCAATTTGAATTAAGGGAAATAGCTTCAATATGCGCTGGAGCTGAGGAAAGTAAAGACGCGATCGGTAAGAGTATTGCATCGGCCTATCGCAACCGCATAGGTGTTTTTTCTTTCCTTTTGTACGTGGGGCTCCTTTCATACTTGATATATTTTGATTCCATTTTTTATTAGGTGGCTTTGTAATGTTCGTCGTGAAATTTGAGATGAAATGTATAGCGGCGCCCTTTTTGGGCGAATGGATAGCAAATGCTACTTTGCGCTAAGATACGGACCGGACCATATATTTTTCTCCTACAGATTAAGATGGTTTGCCTACTCATATCTATATTTACCGGACTTCCTTTATTGACAATGAAAGGAGAATTTTGTTCTTCAGAATCCTTTTGATTCGACGAAGGATCTACAAATGGTTTTGTACTGTGTTTCTCTAATTCGCCTTTATCTAGCGGCTTACTTATTCCTTACTTATTCCTGATTCATTCGTAGGGAAGTGGTCATTATATCCACCTGTTGGAATTTCGTAATTGTGAACTCGGGCTACAGATATTTTCTCCAGCGAAGAATTGCGTTCTGCTGAGGGTCGATCGGATTTTATTGAAGATGTTCGCAATTTCTCTAAATTTTTTTTTTGAATCAAAGTATTTGTATTTGTATTTATTGATGAAAAGTCCCTAGGGCTAGATAGCCCTCTAAGGAACAAAAGGAATACATGTTATGATTAAATTGTACAAAATCGGATCGGTAACATTAGTTAGGTAGGTGATTTTATTTTAAAACTAATTTATAAACTATATAAGATGAATAAAGTTGATCTCGATGAAGTTTAGATATATTACAAATGTGATTGGTGATAAACTCAATGAACAGATAGTCACAAATTTGAAATGTAGAAGTTTTGAAGGATATATATTTACCAGTGTGTAATTTCAAGAGCGGAATTGTAGTCATTGAACAAATATTTGAAAAAGAGATTTTTAAAGTGATACAGGGAAGATGCATTTCTAATATCAGATGGTAGTTTGTTCCATAAACGGGCGCCTCTTACTATAAAGGACCTTTGAAGCTTGCATGTTCTGTGCAACGGAATTTTAAGTATTAATTTCCTTTCACGAAGCCTGGACTGTGCGAGTTGGTCTCTGTCTATAAATTGGAAGAAGTTCAGTAAGTACTGAGAAGCCTGGTTGTGAAAGATGGTATACAGCAAATTACCCATAAAAAACTGTCTCCTCTTAGCTACGTTAAGTAGACCAGCCCTTTGTCGGTATGGAGATATATTTTCATATTCAGGCACATTATAAATAAAACGAACACAAGCATTCAATGCACGTTCAAGTTTTAAATTTAAAGCGTCTGTTAGATCATCATATACTATGCATCCATAGTCAAAGTGGGGCAACATGAGACTTTTAGTTAAGAGAATACGAGTGGAAGTAGTTAGAGAATCCTTCTTTCTATATAGTTGATGAAGTATGCTAAAGGATTTCCTCGAGATTCTCAGTACCTGCTCCCTCCAGGACAAGGTACGGTTAAGGAAATACCCCAGATTCTTAACAACTGCGGAGAATGTGATGTTAAAACCTTCGATATGAAGAAGTGAAAGAGACGCCAGAGTTTCGAGAGAAGGGGAACAGGAAGGTCCAACAACTATTGCCTGAGTTTTACCCTGATTTAGAGTGAGACCGTTACTCCTGGCCCAACATGTAACCAAATCAATATCCTTTTGTACTCGTGCCAATAATCCACTGAGTGAGGAGATAGGTCCCGACAAGTAGATTTTAAAGTCATCGGCATATTTTTTATTTCCTTGACTTTCTTTTCTGTGTTTACGATCTATTTTTCGTTGAGAGGGTTAGCCTGGTTAATGGAAGTGGTAATTCCAGAGGAATCACTTCCTTCTGTGTCCGATGATGGTTCGAAAGTAGAGATAGATAGCGAACATAATAATCTCGATCTGATCTCTTTCCACAATTATAAAATCTACAGTTGCGATCATACTGTACAGAGCCAGAAGGGTATTAATGCTCAGTACTGTTGCTATAAAGACAACCTGAATTTTGAGAGTGATTTTGCATTGTCACTATGAGGTTCATGAACACGTCGTTCTTTCGCAGGGCGGTGGTTGGTTCGATGGTAAATTTGATACTAAGTGGTAAGTTTCCAAGATTGTTAGGAAACGCGGGAGAAGTTGCGGGACGCTACTAAGGTATGTCTCCTTTCTTCAAATATTTGTTACGTTCGAGAAATTCCTTAATTAAGTACATTTACCTAATTGATCCATTCATCGAAGTTTTTGAAATAATATCTTTTCAAAGATATTGATAATGTATGGGTCAATTTGCTGCCTTACTAGTGCAAGGCATTTCTAATTGTTGACGATAATGAATTTTTATTTTGACAGCTAATATTTGTGAACAAGCCTAATGCCATGCAAAACTCTGGAGTAGAAATTGGCACTTGCTACTTTCTGACCCTATGTTTTACGTTAAAGCAATCCAACATACCTTAGGTTGGGTGTTGGCAATATTATTTTTCGATGGTGATTACAAATTTCATTTGATCAAAACTAATTTGCCCGTTAATGAACTCTAGGAGATAATGAAACACTGCATATGGGAAAAAGCTTATGAGAGGCATAAAAAACCCATTTATTGCTAATCAACAAAAAGAAGTGATACAGTTTTACAAGATGAGAAATGGATGCCGCACAAAGTGACACGCGCGCACAACCCACAATGGTTTTAAAGCCGATGAATTGTTCGTTGCACACGTACGTACAGGTGATCGAATCGACAACGCTCGCCCGGAGGAATTCCTCGCACACACACACTTTGCACACTCGTTGAGGAGATATTGTTGCTAACGTCGTTAACGTTAGCACCAGGATGCCCGAAGGCGTTGTGGCTTTGTTCGCCTTAAAGATTTGCTAATGTCGTTAACATTAGCACAAGGGTGCCCGCAGGCGATGTGGCTTTGTTCGCCTTAAAGATTTGCTAATGTCGTTAAGATTAGCACAAGGGTGGCCGAAGGCGCTGTGGCGTTAATCCACCGGATTGGCGATCAGTACATCACTTCTTCTGCGCAATACGTTGTCGCGATACACAATGTTGACGAAAAAGCACGGTTGACAAACGGTTTTTCGGTCAAGAGAAGGAGATCCGTTCGCGATCGTAGCTCGTTTCGCACTGCACCATCGGCTCGCCTTTCACTCCTCTCCGACGCGCGCAGCAGCAAAAAGAGCGGGAAAGGCTCTCGGCAAGTGGCGCTACTACTCGTCGCGTTTATGGAAACTCGACCTACACTTTACACGCGCTCTCGCGCGAATATACGTTGTTCCGACGGAACACCCTACACATTCTTATTATTCACAATCAAAATTTCTGAAAAAATACAAAATACTTTGAACAATGAGCTATCTGCACGCTTTTGACCCCGCTTCACCCTAATTCTAATAATGATTGAAGAAGAAATATTTTTTCTCTGGAAGGAAACGACAGATTGAGATACAGTAAAAACTTTTTATTGAACGCTACAAATATTTCATCATTACAGTCAATTCCACTAAATTCACACATTCCCCCTTAAACGAAAACTCTAGTGATTCAACACTCCAGAAACTGTGCATGTCTTCGATATATATCTACTACTAGGATCCTTTTTTTTATTTATTCACTTTTATTTTATTTGTTTTGTATTTTTCTTCAGAGGTGAGCATGATGATTTCAGTTTAAAATTTATTTAGGTATTTATTTGGTTTATAACCTCATGCTAGATTACAGTGACAGTTTACAATAACTATAAGTTATAAAACGGTTTATAGAAAGATCAGAAGTCATATGTGTATCATTTTTCTGTTCAATTCGGTTCCCCTCTCATTCTGAAAATAAAACGATATTCAATTTAAACATTAGCATCATAAATTGTGCACTACGCGCTGCATGACGTTTTCAAATTTGAGAAAAAACATGGCTTCACATGTAAAGAAATTTAATACATAATTAGTATTTCAGTCAAAATTAATTCAAAATTGGAAACTAAAACAGTTAAATTCTTTTACAAAACACAAATTTTCAACAAAATGCTAGAATCGTCAGCCAAAAAAGAAAGTTACTTTGAATCATAGAAAAATATTCATTCCCTCCCATTTTAATAAACGTTTCTTTAATTCAAAGGAATTTCTTTTTATTCAGAGAAATCTCTTTGGTTAAAAAAATTCTATTTTGTTCCAATAGGTATTCAATTTATAATGATCCTTCACTCACGTACGTAATTTTTGCAAATTCGCAAAAACTTTCTCCTGGAGATTATCTTTTTAGTTAAATTTCATTATTTGGTGGAAAAGTTAACAATTTTCTTAAATAGACATCATTTTTTTTAAATTTAACTGTTTTGTTAAAAATTTGTCTTTTTGGGTTAAAAATTCAACTATCTTCGTATAATATTAACCTTATGTTTAAGATTCATATTTTGTTGCTGATATGTCAACAGGAATATTTTTTGTTGAAAATTTGTCTTTTTAATTTAAAAGTTCATCCTTTTTTTTAGAAATATTGAATCTTTCTTGGACAAACATGCAACAGTTTTGTGGAAAATTCAACTATTTCCTCAAAAAATTCACTTTTTGTTTAGAATTTATATTTTTCTGTAGAAAAGTCTATTGAATTCCTTTTGGATGAAGATTCAACTCTTTTTTTGAAAACTTGTCTTTTCGATTTAAAAATTCACATGTTTTGGTAGAATTTTCATTTTTCCTTGACAAAAATGCAACTGTTTGGTTTGAAAATTTAACAATATTGTTAAAAAGTCATACTTTTTGGTTACAAAATTGACTATTTAGCAGAAAATTGACTTATAGTTTACAAATCTTATTTTGGTGTTGGAAAGTGAACAGGAATCTTTTTTGGATGAAAATTCAACTGTTTTTTTACGGTTTTTTTTTCTTTCATCTGTTTTAAAAGAAATATTTCATCCTTCTTGAGTAAAAATGCAACTGTTCGGTTGAAAATTCAACACTTTTTTGAAAATTTGTTTTTCTGATTTCAAAATTCAGCTGCCTCAGCAGAAATTACATCTTTCTTGAATAAACATGCAACTTTTTGGTTAAAAATTCAATAATTTTGTTGAAAAGTCAAACTTTCTGGTTGAAAATTCTGCCGTTTTGTAGAAAATTCAACTATTTCGTTAAAAATGCATACCTTTTGGTTAAAAAAATTTGTCTTTTTGGATGAAAATTTCAATTTTGTTTGTAAACATTTATTTTTGGTTGAAAAATTTATATTTTGAGCCTGAAAAGTCAACTGGAACCTTTTCTAGATGAAAATTCAACTATTAAAAAAAAAATTTTTTCCTTTTGAATAAAAATTCACCTGTTTTGAGAGAAATTTCATCTTTTTTTGGATGAAAATGCAACTATTGGGTAGAGAATTCAACAGCTTCGTTAAAAAGTAATCCTTTTTGGGTGAAAATTCGTCTTTTTTGATTGAAAATTAATTTTTTTTCGTAGAAACTTATTTGTCGGTTGAGAATTCATATTTTGATTGTGAAAAGTCCACTAAAATCATTTTTAAAAGAAAATTCAACTATTTCATTTTTATTTTTTTTTTATTTATAAATTCATTCGCTTTTGTAGAAATTTCTTTTTTTGTATGAAAACGCAACTTTTTGGTTGAAAATTATTCTTCTTTGCTTGATTATTCAATTAGTTGGAAATTCATCTCTTTGGTTGAAATTTTTAACTATTTTTTTGAAAACGAATCTTTTTAAATTTTAAATTCAACTGCTTGGGTAGAAGCTAAACTGCATTTTCAAGAATTAATTTTTTTCATTAAAATTTTAGGTCTTTGGTTAAACATTTAAGTGTTTAGTGGAAAATTCTTTTTTTTTCTGTTTAAAAATAATTTTTTCACTGGAAATGTAACTTTTCCATTTTTTTAAGATTGATCTTTTTTAGTTAAAAATTCTCCTTTTTTGGTGAAAAAAAAATTTTCTCTTGCTTTAAAATTTCATTTTTGTTGGGTAAAAATGCATTAGTTTCGTGGAAAAATAATGTTTGCTGAAATCATATTTTTGTTTGTAAATTCAATTTTCGCAGAGAAAATTTTTCTTTCGACTTGAAGGTTCAACAATTCAGGTAAAATTTTCTTTCTTTAGTGAAAAATCTTTATTTGTTGAAAATTCGTCTTTTTGGTTAAACAAAATTTTTTTTGTATGAATTTCATGTTTTTTAATTGAAATTTAAACTATGGCACTTTTTGTTATATATTTTTAAATTTTTGTTCATGTTTTATACTTTTAGGTTGAAAATTCTACTATTATGTTGAAAATTCAATTATTTTGTTGAAAATCCATCTTTTATAGTAGAAGACATTTTTTTGTTTAAACAAACTTACCCGAACATGAATGCGTCCACTTTTTCGTTCACATCCGTTGGTGACAAGCATGGTAACGCTGCTGCAATGACATTATATGATAACTGCTTACTAACATCATCTTTCATCTGAGGTTGTTTAGAATTAGCATCTGACATAGCTTTAAGGTTGTACTTTACGTTGTTCATCCTAATATTGTTGTCAGCAACTTTGCATTTTTTCATATCATTAGGCTTTATATTATAAAGAAGTGATAAAGCTTTTACTGGGTCATCTGGGTAACCTCCCGAGTTTCCATTAGTTTTGCTTTCTGAAAATCCTGAGTGATGAAGAAGATTATATAATAATAGAAACATCGGATACTGTATTAAAAAAGGCTTTTAAATTAGATGTCATTCACAAATTATGTAGGACGAATTGTGGGCTAGGAAATTTGGTGAAATTTCATCGCAAAAAAGGAATTTTCCATCTAATAAGGTACATTTCCAACCAAAAATGAAATCGTCACATTTTTAGTGATACTGAAACAGTAAATTTCCAATCGAAAATGGAATAATTTTGTCATTTGTAACATCAATTTTTAAAAAATGAGGAAACCCCATTTTTCAAGAAGATAGTTAAATTTTCAAACAAAAAAACGAATCTTCAACCCAAAATGGAGTTTCGCGATCAATCATTACCTAAATACCTTTTCAATAGGAAAAAACTATTTTGTAACAAAAAAAAAACAAACGATTTTTCAACAAACTACTTTAATTTTCCACTGAGAAAATTAATTTTCTGGCTAAGAGACAAATTTTCAACAAGATATATGAATTTTCAACAAAATATAATTATTTTTGACCAAATAGTTGAATTTTGAACTCAAAAATTTAAATTTTCAATCAAAAGCGGAATACTTTTTCAGTTGGAAAATCAGTGTTTAAACAAATGAAGACGAAAGCAAAACTAAAAAAAAAAATTTCTACAATATAGTTCAATTTCTATCAAAAAATGAATTTCGAGCTAAATCGATCAATCTTTAGCAAAAAAAAAAATACAGTCATGCTACTTTCAACCACGTTGTTGAAATTTCAATTTAGAAAAAATTGCAATCAAAAATGGATCAGTTAAATTTTTAATTGAAAAAATTAATTTTAAAACCAAAAAAGCCCGAATTGTTTTGAATAATTTAATTTCTTCACTTATACTCACCGACACAAATTGCCACCAAAGTAAGGATGAAGAGCTTCATCCTGGACGTGATTCAAAATATACCCAAAAAAATCGGAGAGTAAGAATTTCAGTAGAAACAGTAATTTTACTTCTCTCTGTTCCTGATGACTTCGAGACACTGATTTTGAAACACTGGAATTTTCGACACAGTTACCTTGTCTTTACTTGAAGTGGGTTTATCACTAATAGGAAACATGCGTATGGAACGCATTCTTTCTTATCAAGGTTCTATTTGCCGTACCTTAAACTTGTATCCAATAAAATAATTTTGAACTAGAATTTGAATTTTCACGCATTTTTCAATTTAATTATTCTATTTTTTGTTAAAAAATTAATTTGTTTGTTAAAAATATGATTTTTTTTGTTGAAAATAAAACATTTTTTATCACCATTTTTTCCTTTTCCATCTGAAAAATCTTTTTGACGGAACATTAACTTTTTCTAGTAAAATTAGTTTCCGAAAATTAGTTCCATTTTGGATGAAAATTCATCTTTCATCGTGAAAATTCAACCACAATGTTACAAATTTACTTCTCTTGTTAAAGGTTTATTATTTAAGTAAAAAATTAATTTCAATGGCTAAAAATTTAACTGCTTTAACAAAAATTCGTTGGTGTTTTTCCCGGTAAGAAGTTTCTGTTTTTTTAAAGAAATTCAACCAATTCCTTAAAAATCCTTTTTTTATTGAAGATTCATAATTTTAGTTGAAAATTTATGTTTTGGTAGAAAATTAAATAATTTTATAAAAAGTCCGTTTTTATTCTTTTTGAAAAGTCGACTTCTTGGTAGAAAATTAATTTCTCTCTTTAAGTAATCATCTTCTTGATTGGAAATGAATTTTTTTCAAATTGAAGATTCATCGTTATTATTAAAAAACTACTTTGGTTAGGAATGTAACTTTTTTTGAAAATTCAACTATTTTATTGGAACTTCAACTATTTTGCTGAAAATTCGACCTTTTAGGTAGAAGACTAATGTTTTTAGTAACCCAAGAAATAAATTTTCGACTCAAATTATGAGTGTTTAACCAAAAAGGTGATTTCTTAACAATAAAACTACTAATTATTCCATTAAAAATATAATAATTCCATTTTCAGCTGAAAAGACTTATTTAGAAACAAAATTCAACACAATTATTGTTGTGACTCTCTTACATTTAATGATTCACTAAAATTTTTATTCTCGAATTTATTTACATGATTATTGTAAATATTTTTGTATACAAAAACTTACATCTATAATTTTTAAATAAAAAAAAAAGTTATTTTTCCTATTGGAATTATTGAAGAATTGGTAACAGTTTTCTAAAACATAAAATGAAATAAAATTATTAGTTAATGAAATCAATCAAATTCCCGAAAGAGCAAATATCCAAAATATAAAATTCAGGCAACTATACAATTCCAGAAATGCTAAATTTGAGAATAATAAAAGTCAACAATTTTTATGATATTGCCCAATTTGAAAATCTTTCACAATGGAAAATTCTGAAACAAAATTGCAGACAGGGGAAAATTTTCGAATGATAAAATTCGTAATTCAGAATAATCAATAAATTCTTCAATTATAAATGAAAAATAATCAATTGAAACTTAAACATTGAAATCATTAGAAATTCTAATCATTTCAGATATATTGGAAATTCTTGGTAATTTTGGAAATTTTGGCAATATCGAAATTTTTTGTAAATAAAATTTTTGGAAATATTTCAGGATTTCAGACATTTTTATATATTTTTGACATTTCTGCTTACTTTGGAAATTTTCAGTGATTTTTCAAACTTCTGATCATTTTGGAGATATTGGAAATTTTTGGTAATTTTCGTAGTATCGAAAATTATTGAAAATTTAAGAAATTTGTGGTAAGCATAGACATTTTTTGAAATATTTGGGAATTTCGGAAATTTTCAGTGATTTTGAAAATTTCTGATCATTTTAGAAATATTGGGAATTCTTGTTAATTATGGAAATTTTGGCAATATCAAAAACTTCTTGTAAGTTAGGAAATTTGAGGTAGTTTCTGACACTTTGGGAAATATTTCAGAATTTCCAAATTTTTTAGAGATTTTTGATATTTCTGATTATTTTATAAATTTTCACTGATTTTTGAAACTTATGATCATTTTGGAAATATTGGAAATTTTTGGTAATTTTGGCAATATTGTAATTCCTGGAAATTTAGGAAATTTGTGGTAATCATTGACATTTTTGGAGATATTTGGGAATATCGGGAATTTTTAGTGATTTTTGAAATTTCTGATCATTTGCGAAATATTGGAAATTCTTAATGATTTTGGAAGTTTTGGCAATATCGAAACTTTTTTATAATTTAGGGAAGTTTTGCTTATTTTTGACATTCTTGGAAATTTTGGGAATTTCAGAAATTCTTAGACGTCTTTGATATTTCTAAATATTTAGGAAATTTTCAGGGATTTTTGGAACGTTTGATCATTTTGGAAATATTGGAAATTTCCAGTGATTTTTGAAACTTCTGATCATTCTCAATTAAAATGTTTTTGATAATCATGTTAATTAGAGACAATAATTTCCGCAAAAATTTCAAACTGAAACATTTGTTTATGAATATTGTTTTTAACAATTACGAAAATCGTTTAATACCTTATACACAGTTTCAGAAACTCTCTCAACTTATTGTAAGATAATTTCAGTGAAAAAATATATTTTTTCATATCATATAAATGAATGTTTGATCAACTTCGTTGGTCGATTATTACAAATAAGGTAATTCTAATGATAATGAAGGAAAAAGTCAGTTTAGTCTATAAGGAAACGGAAGATTGGGAGGTAATGATAACTATTTATTTATTGCTTCATATATTTTTATTGTTACAGTACATTACACTAAATTTACAGATTCTTTCATGCGAAACATATCTATTAAATATCTGTGCTAATATTGCCTACAATTCTTTCTTACATTTGAGTTAAAAAAATTTTTTTTCCATAAAACACATGGGATATTTCAGAAAACTCTGTGTGTAGAACAGCGAACTTAAGTATTACTATGTTCTAAAGGCGAGCATGCCTTTTGTATATTTATTTAGTTTTTTTTTAACCTTATACTAGAATGGTAGTTTATAATAAAAATAGGTTATAATTAGATTGGAAGAAGATCAGGAGTCGTCATATGTGTATCATCCTTTGGCATATTCGCCATTTTCTTTATCGACTTTACATTTTTCTACATCCACTGAAAATGAAACGATATTGAATTTGAACATTAGCATCATGCATTGCGGCCTATTTGCGCGTGTCGTTTTTTAATGATGGAGAAAAAATAATGTTGTACGTTATAAAATACAATCCATAATTAGTATTTAAATAAAAAACGATTTTAATTTTCGAAAAAGGCAGTTGAAATCATCCACAGGAGAAACACTTCGAACAAAATAATTGAATTCCCAACCAAAAAATAAGGCTTCTTTGAATCATAGACAAATATTCATTGCCTCTCAGTCCAATAAACGTTTCTTTGATTCAAAGCCATTTCTTTTCATTCCAAAAATTTCTTGGGCTGAGAGGAATTTTTTTTGTTTCCACAGAATTTCTTGTTGAATCTAAAATGATTTTCTTATTTCTTATCTAGCGTTTTGTAGTCCCAGGTAAAAATCCCTGTAGTTTTCGTCAAGTGCCCACCGTAGCTTTTTACCGAGAGTGGTAGTATGTTAATAGAAAGGGGCAATATAAGAGGGAATAAGTGTTCAAGTGAGGGTTGGGCGGTCTGAATTAGGAGAGGGGTAGTTATATATGAAAGGAGTAAGTAGCAGTGGAGAAGTATGCCAAGGCATGCACCTTAGTAGAGGAGGAGTATTATCTTTAGTAGGGTCAGCAAAGGAAGGACTTTAGGAGAGGTGTTGGTGAGTAAGGAGTAGTCAGAAAGGAACTAGGGAAGTGGCTGCACCAGAATGGAAGTACTGGAAGGGGCAGGGCGCGATGGTAAGGAGAAGTAGGAGCATATTTCAAAGACTGCAGTGGTAGGAAAATATGAGATGGGAGAGCAAGTAAGAGCTGGACGGAGGGAAAATTATGGGTGGGGGAGTATTGGATGCGAGGAGATGTAAGAGGAATGTAGGTGAGAGGAAGTGGGGAATGGGAAGTAGGGTTAGTATGAAAAAATCAGTAGAAGAGGGAATGGCAAAAGAGGGGCGGGTAGAGGAGAGTTATGGAGGGGAAGTATGAAATTAGAGTGAGATGTGGGAGGATATGTAAGGAATAAGGAGGGAAGTAGTGTGTAGACAAAGCAATTTGGGGTCATGGGAGTGGAGACGGCGTAGTAGGAGTATTAGAGGAGTGGCAGTAGTGAAGAATAGGCGAAGTGGAAGAGAAGTGAGCAAGTGAGGGGTGGGATATTTGTATAGATAACATTAAACGAACTTACGTGTTGTCATAGTATTGCACAAACACTTCCCTTTTCTTATCGTCCTCGCATGGTAGAGCTGCTTTGACAATACCTTGCACTATTTTTATATAATCGTCATATTCCACCGTAGTTGTGGGCCCAAGGGCGTTTGAAAGTTTTTTAAGCCCGGCGGTTAAATCTTTATTTTTCTCAATGTCCGTATCAGTTTTACATGCTATTAAAGCGCTCTTCTTTATATTGAAATATCTATCTAAAGCATGAGCATGGGTGGGACTATTAGTCGGGTCGCCCTCAATTTTTATCGGGGCTTTGTCCACGGGGTTGCCCCCGTCTTTGCTTTCTGAAAATCCTGAAAATTGAACATAAAATTATATTATTGATACAAACGTTAGACACTCTATTACAAAAAAATTGCTTTTGAATTAGGGATCATCTACAAATTGTGTACGATATTTCGCTGGGAGGGGGATTTGCTAAAATTTCACTGTTTTTCGGGAGAGGGTGGGGAAAACTCAAGGATCCCAAAAAATTAATTTTCTACAAAAAGGATCGAATTTTCAATATTCTAGTCAAATTTTGACACAAAAATATGAAGTTTAAGCCAAGATGAATAACATCCTACACAAAGGGGCGAACTCTCAGGAAAGAGATTGAATCACTATAGAAATATTGGAATAGTTAAATTTTCAGTTAAAAAAAATATTTTTTTGTCTTTGTTGAATTTCAAACTACAATTGCAATAAAAAATGAAATACTAAATTTAGGGATAAAAAATTAATATCTAACCATAAAAGAAAGAATTTTCAATCAAAAATTTTGATTTATACGAGAAAAATTTAATCTTAAACTAAATTAAATGAATTGTAAACTAAAGATGGAACATCTAAATTTCTAGTATAAAATGCGTAATAGTTGGTAATTCTACCAAAAAAGATTTCAATTCCAAATCAGAATTGTTGAGCATTTTAGAAAAACGCCTATAGCAATTTGTGGAAGACCCAGAAAAAAATTGTTCAATTAATTGAATTTCTTCACTTATACTCACCGACATAAATTGCCATCAAAGCTAGGATAAGGAGCTTCATCCTGGACGTAATTCAAAATTTCCCAAAAAAATCGGAGAGTAAGACTTTTATTAGAAACAGTAATCTTACAACTTTCTGTTTCTAGTGATGTCGAGGTAATGAGTTTGAGCCACTTATATACAGAGATTTTTCAGAGATTCGCCTTGTCTCCATTTGAAGTGGGATTATGATGAATAGGAAACACGCGTGTAAATCTCATTTCTTCTATCAAGGTTCTATTTACCAGTCCTTAAGTCCAGTTCGAACATTTTTCCCCATTGAAAGAAATTCAAATTCTTTGTTAAAAAATTCTTCTCTTTTATTGAAAATTAATGTTTTAGGTAGAAAAGATTTGTGAGAAAGTCTACCATTTTGCTAGAAACCTCATTTTTGCCTTAGAAAATTCATCTTCTTGATGAAAAATTAAACCATTTGGTTGAAAATGAATTTTTCTAATTACACATTCGTCATTCTAGTCAAAAAATTACCTCTTTTTGAAAATTCAACTACTTATTCAAAAAATATGTTTTTCCCTTGATAGAAAGTGCATCTTTTTGATTCAAAATTCAACCATAATGTTAAAAATTTACTTATTTTTTGGAAGAATTATTACTTGAGTTGGAAATTCTTCTATTTAATAAAATACTCAACTTTTTTGGAGAAAATTCATATATTTTGTCAAAATGGAGACTTTTGCGGCAGACATTTATTTTATTTTTTGAAGATTCATCATTTTAGTTGAAAATTCATTCTTTGCGTTGAAAATTGGACTATTTTGTTGAAAATGTTTTTTTTTGTTTGTTTAAAATTAGGTTTGTTGAGTTAAAATGGAACTATTACATTTTCAGTTGAAATTTATTCGTTTTTTTTTTTTATATTCGACGTTTTTCTTAGAAAAATAAATGAAGGGTGGATATTCAAAGTCGTATAACCGCCAATTTTCCAAATATATATATATTTTTTTTTTTGGAACCCTGAGCTGATGCCGTTATTTCAGCGACAAGAGCAAGTCCAAATTCGCAATAGTTTTATTGTGAGAATTTTTCAAACATTGAATTTCGGTAATAAAATTACAAAAAATACGAGCGTTTTTCCGCTCTCCCGTAGAAAATCCCTTCCGTAAAAAATCTCCCCTTCAAATCCTTTTGGTTGAAAATACTTTTTTTCTGAAAATTACACCATTTTATTAAATTTGTTTTTTTAAGGTTCATCATTTTTGTTGAAAAAACATTTCCCTATTAAAAATTAAACTATTTTGTTCAAATTTTGTTTGTTTTTTGAAAATTAGTTTTGTTAGCTGAAAATTCAACTACTGCATTTTTGCTAATAATTATGCTTTTTTGGTGAAACATTAATTCTTCTAACTGGAAATGTAACTATTCCAATCTTGTTGGAGAAATTCACATTTTTTGGTGAAAATTTTGTTTTTGAACTGTAGAAATAACAATTCCATTTTTGTTTAAAAATTTTACTTTCTTGGTTGAAAAGTCTTCGACTTATATTTCCAGTTGAGAGTGCAAACTTTTTTTCAAAATTTGACGTTTTTGTTGAAAATCAATTTTCTTAGTTGAAGATTCATCCTTTTAGTTGAAAATACATTTTTAACTAAAAATTTACCTGTTACATTTTTGTTAGAAAATTGATGTATTTCGTTTGAAAAAACCCATGTTTTTTGGCACATTTTCGAAAAATTCCAATTTATGTAAAAAATTATAATAAATACTATTATAATTATATTATAACTATTATTATTATATTACTTAATATAATAATTACAGTTTTCGAATAAATTGAACTAATTAGAAATAAGTAATAGATAAAAGTAGGCCATAAGAAAAATTTTACGTGCATTTAAAAAAATATGATGCTGTTTCAAAAAATGTGTTTATTCACAAAAATGTATTATCGTCGAAACTGGATCACCCTGCATCAAGAGAATCTGGAACAAACGTTTTTCGTATTGAATATTTTTGTTAATGGAATTAAAAAAAAATCCAATATGAAATAATACATTGAATAAAAAATATTCTTATTCAATAAATGTATTATTTATTATTTTTTGTTATTTATTATGTACAACAGTTTTTTAATTATTCATATTCGAGAATTGTGTCATTCGAAAATTTTCATGTGATGGCATTTTTATTCAATGAATCATTATATTTCTAATATTCTCTTCTTCAAAAATTGTATATATTGCAATAATTAACTAATAATTTTACGGTACGAATGGAAAATGCGGAACAAGAAAATATTCAATACAAAACATTTCGGAAATTATAAACGTGCTGCAATATGAAAATCCCAAATTTTCTAATAATTCCCGAAGAATGGAATTCGCGACAGGAAATCGCTCCACATTTTTGAAGAAAAACGTCGAATATCCAAGAAAAATGAATAAATTTTAACTGAAAATTTAATAGTTCCATTTTCACTTGACAAGCCTAATTTTCGATACAAAAAACACAATATTCAATAAATCAGTAAAATTTTTAACCGAAAAAAATGAATTTTCAACTAAAAAGATGAATCTTAAAAAAAAATGAATATTTGACAAAATGTGTATATTTTAACAAAAATCAAATGATAGTAATCAGAGAAGAAAATAATTTATGTCTACATGGAAACGGCAGATTCAGATAAAATAATAACTTTTCATTGAATGCTTGATATATTTTTATTATAACAGTATATTACAGTAAATTTACACATTCATTCACAAGAAAAATCTCTATACTGAATATCTGTGCCAATATTACCTACAATTTTTTTTATTCAATTTTTTTTTTTTTTATCACACAAGGACTATTACAGCAAAACCTGTGTGTCGTACAACAAACTTAAGTATTGCTATGGTCTAGAGGCGAGCATGTCATTTTTGTTTATTTTATAATTTTTTCCTTAACCCTCATACTAGAGTGGTGGTTTATAATAAAAATAGGTTATAATTAGATTGGAAGAAGATCAGAAGTCGTCATATGTGTGTCATCCTTTGTTTCATTTGCCATTCTCTTTATCCAGTTTAAGTTTTTTTACTTCCTCTGAAAATGAAACGATATTGAATTCAAATATTAGCATCATGAACACGAGAAATAAATTTTGAACAAGATAATTGTATGCCCAACCAAAAAATAAAGCTTCTTTGAATCATAGATAGAAATATTAATTGCTTGAAAAGAATGCATTCTCATTCCAATAAAATTTTTTTCAAACTCAAAATGATTTTCTTTAGTTTCCTAGTCCCGGGCAGAACCCCCTATAGTTTCCTTCAGGTGCCCACCGTACCTTTTTATCGGAAGTCGTAGTAGGTCAGTGGAAAGGGGCAGTAGGAGAGGGAATTGGAGTTCATGTGAGTGGTGTGCGGGGTGAAGTATGAGAGGGGTAGTCATATATGAAAGGGGTAAGCAGCAGTGGAGAAGTATGCAAAGGAATGTAGGGACGTATCAGTAGAAGAAGGGCTTTAGAAGAGGAGTGGGTGGGTACGGAGTGGGTGAAGGGGAACTGGGGAAGGGGCTATACCAGAAGAGAAAATATGAGAGGGACGGGAGATGGCAGTGAGTGGATGTGAGAGCGTATTTGAAAGATTTTGGTGGTAGGAAAATATGAGATGAAGGAGCAAATGAGAGATGGACAGAGGAGAAGTTAGAGGAGGTACAGTGTTGGATGCGAGGGGATGTAGAAAAAATATAGGAGTACTGGAGTAGGGCATGGGTAGTAGGCTTCGTATAGAAAGGAAAGTAGGAGAGAAACAAGCAGAAGAGTGGTGGGTAGAGGAGAGTTAGGGTGGGGAGGTATGGAATGTGAGTGAGGTGTGGGAGAATATACGCGGAATTATGGGATCAGTAGGTGAGGGGCAGTAGTGAAGAGTAGGGGAAGTAGAGGAGAAATTATTGAGTGGGGAATGGGATAGAAGTATGGGGAAGGGGAAAACTTTTTCTAAGAAAAAGTGTGAAATTAGTATAGAAAACATTGAATAAACTTACACGTTATTATAGTAATTCACTACAGCGTTCACTCTGTTATCGTCTGCACATGGTAGAGCTGCTTTGGCGATATTTCTTAATATATTTTGAAAATCTGCAGATTTCATGCTAGAATCGGACTTATTAGCTTTTGAAAGAGCTGTGAGCGTAGAGGTTACTTCTTTATTGTTCTCAAGGTCGAGATCATTATTACATGCTTGCAAATCCTTGGTTTTCACATTAAAATATTTTTCTAAAGCTTGTGCATTGGTATACTCTACGTCCTGGGGCTTAACGCCAGCTGGCGGGGCTCCGTTATTCTGGTCCTCAGATTTGCTTTCTGAAAATCCTAAAAATTGAACATAAAATTATATTATTAATAGAAACATTGGTCACTCTATTGAAAGAAAGAGCTGGAGAAAAACTGGAAGATCGTAAACAAATTTTTTTAAAGAGAGAAGATCGAATTTTCAATAATCTGATCAGATTTTGACACAAGAATATGAAGTTTTAGCCCAGATGAATAATTTTTTACACAAACAGGCGCATTTTCAGAAAAGTGATTAATGTTCTATTAAAAAAAAAAATTCAACCAAGTAGTTGGATTTAAACAAAAAAAGTGAATTCTCAATAAAAATGGAATACTTTATTCCATTGAAAAATTCGTTTTCATTCAAGAAAGCCAAAACTAATTTTCGACAACACAGTCAAATTTTCAAACAAACAGCTAAACTTCCAATGAACAATTTGTAATAGTTGATGTATCTACCAAAAACAATTTTTAATTTTGAATAAGAATTCTTGAACCTTCCAGAAAAACACCTACAGCAATTAGTAAAAGACTCCAAAAAAGAAATTGTTCAATAAATTTAATTTCTTAGCTCATACTCACCGACAGAAATTGCCACAAAAGCAAGGATAAAGAGCTTCATCCTAGACTTAATTCCGAGAATCACGCAAAAAAATAGGAGAGTAAGATTCGCAGTAGAAACAGTAATTTTACTTCTTTCTGTTCGCAATGATGTCGAGACACTGATTTTGGGCCATTTATATACTGAAATTTTTGAGGAAGTTACCTTTTCTGCGTCAGCAGTGGGCTTATCATGAATGGGAAACAGGGGTATGACGCGCATTCATTTTAATCAAGGTTCTATTTACCAGACCTTAAAGATATTCAGAAAAACATGTTTTTCTTCCTGAATATAAAATTCCATACATTTTTCTATTTGATTATTTTTGAAACATTTTTCATATTTTCACCCAAAAAATTCAATCATTTTGCAGAAATTTGGTTTCTTCCTTTACTCTCGAAAACACGACTGACTTCTTGAGACACTAGAGTCGGACTGATTTTTTTAAGAAAATAGATGACCATGTGTTTGGAGTTAGTTTACAATAGTGTCGCATTTGAAGTTAAAAATTCGGAATATTGAGTGATTTGAAAGGATTTTTCGGGGATAATCTGGAATATGTTAAAGAAATTCCTGAAATACTGTAAAGTCCTTGATTTATCGTGTGCAAATTCTTTGGAAAAGGATTGAAATATTATTATAAAATTAAGTGAAAACCCAGTCAATTGATTCCTGAAATCTGTCAAAAAAGCCCTAACAGGTCAGGATTTACAAGAAAGGAAAAGATTTGAAATTTTTCTTTCAAACCACTAAAATCAATTGAAAATTCTTTAATGCATATTTGCTTAATACTGTTCTCGTATTCACCTCAACTTTTTGGACAGAGACAATTCTGACTGCAAACTACATACGAAATAGATGCCCAAGAAGGAGCCTAGATGGTCAAGCACCTCATGAAATTTAGAGAGGGAAAATACCGACTGCAATCCATTTTCAGATTTTTGGCACGAAGGCTCATATGTTGGGTAAGTCGGTCAAGAGAAAAATATCAAAAGGAAAATTTGGGGAACAGACGATTGAATTCATTTTTGTCGGTTATTCAACAGAATCAAAAGCTTATAGCTTGTGGGATCCAGAATCAATAGAAATTTGTCGAAATCGTGACGTTTAATTCGTCAAAACTTTCTAAGGACAACAAGAATGCAAGGATTTCGTGAACAAAAAAACTTTACAACGTTGGAAGAAAAATTTAAATCTCGAAAGTAGCGGAAAAGTCTCCAACAATCAATTAGATTTTCTATTGAAAAATCAAAATAACAAAATAATAAATGTTCCGGGAAAAGATGTTCCTGAAGAAGATGTTGCCGAAGAAGAAAATGATCCACGAAATACCCTCGGAGCACAAGTTGTACAAGAAATAATAATCTAAAGAGGACGTCTGCTTCCACTAAAAAGGTATGTTGGACGCCCGACCGAAATTATAGCCCGATCAATTGGCATTTCTTTTGCAACTTGTTAGGGAAAAAATAGGATTTGGGAATGGTTTTTCATTTTACCCAAAAACATTTGAAGGCGAAGTTCCCAATGCCATCAAAGCAACTGCGCTCCGCAGAATTCGTGGATCTCGTTTTGGCGTTTCACGTTTGAACGATCGTCCCATTTCTTAACAAAACATGTGTAATTACCGTTAGAAGTCATTAAATCAAAGTTTGACCATCAAAAACACGCTAGAAAATCTTTGGTGCGTAAAAATATAGGGGTCGGTTTCGGACCACCTTCTGGCGGTCGGTTTCGGACTACCACAACTTTTTCCAAACAATCATTTGCCGTTTACTTACAAGAATGAAAGTGATCAAAGTTTTATAGCGCGTGTTCAAGTAATGGTCATGAGCAATCAAAACAACCTACCATCCGATTTTCAAAGAAACAATAAAGCACTTGAAACTGAAGTTCCATGCAGCTAAAAAACGCAGCAAACCGCTGTCAAAACAAAACACGTCGCGTAAACATAAAATGAAATGAGAGAAAAAGATAGCAGCCTACCTTCAAATTTTCTGTGCTCTATGAGCTTTAAAATCCTACCACCGACAGTTTGGGTGGCAGCATAATGACTAAGAAACATGTGGAGGTGTGTATGGGACCATCGGTCGGTTTCGGAGCACGCTACCCTACATTTAGTATTTCGAAATAGAAAAAAGGGTTTTTTTTTGCCGCGATTATCCAGAATAAACTTTATGGTGATTTTAGAAGTGCATGCTAGGAATTGAACAACAATAATAGTAATTTTAGAAACGATTTCTATGAACAAATATCTCAATCTGCTGTTTTTTCCGTAAAAAAGATTACTTTAATAACCCTTTTCAAACTGGATATGAAACGTTAAATAGAAATTCTCTTAATTGTTATTGAAAATTTCTGGTAATGGATATGTCAAACTGCTGTTTTCGCGAACATATTTCTTTGTTTTATTGAACATTTATACTTGGAAGAATTTCTTAATTGTTCAGATCGTGAATCATCCAATGAAGGAATTTCAAATAGTCGTGAACTTTATAATTTCGAGAATTTTATGTTTTAAAAATTCTCTTTTCTTCTAAATTCTTCACAGCCGGAAATGGTTATAAAACACTGCATCCCGACCGGACGTTCGCAGGAGAAGTTCCCCAGTTCATCTCTTGTTGGAAATTAAACATGTTCAATCTAACACTTATCTTTTTGTCAAAGATTCATCATTTAAATTTGAAAAGCATTTCTGTGGTTGAAAATTTAACTATTTCGTTTAAAATTAGTTTTTGGTTCAAAATTCATGTAAATCTGAAAATTTCACTTTTCGTTAAAAATTAATCTTTTTCAGTTGGAAGTTCAACTATTTGGTTAAAAATTAATTTATTTTGATTATAATTCCTCTTTATGGTAGAAAATTAATCGCCTTCGTTGAATATTCATTTCTTTTATTTACAATTCAACAAGAGCAGAAAAGCAAAAAAGATTAAATTTTTACACTTTAGAAGGACGGTGTATCAGAAAAAGGGTCAAGAGTTTCGATTTTGTATAAAAAGGAAAAATTTTATTTTTCATGAAAAGAAATTAACTTTTTTCTTCTCCAGGACGTATTGATTATTCCTTGGTAGATCTAGAATCTAAGTTTGAAACAATTATAATGATTGAACTTATTATAATTATTATATTAACATATTGACTGAATATATTATATGATATATTATTATGATAATTTTTATAATTACAATTATAGAATATTTTTAATTTATGACTCAACAATTTATTAATTGTTCAGATTCCTGATCTTTATCATACGAAAATTTTTTTATGTCGGCAATTTTATTTTCTGAATTTTCAAGTACGTTATTATCAAAAACTTTGAGGAATTTTGATACTCTGGAATTTGAAATTATCCGAAATATTTAAATTTCAGAAATTTTATTTTTCGAATATTTTCTTTTTGGGAATATTAATCAATTCATATAAATATTCATATTCACCAAAAAGTGCTTAAATTTTTCACCAAATAGTTGAAACTTATACAAAATTGACAAAGAATAATATTCCTACAAAAAAATATAAATTTTTACACCAAAATGGAGAAATTATTTCATGAAAATTCTTGAATTTTCAAGCCAAAAATATGAACTTTCAACAAAGCAATTGAATTTTCTACTGAAGAATACGATTTTCAAAAAAATACTTGCATTTCCAATTAAGTTGTTGAATTTTCATCGAAGGAAGATACATTTTTGACTTAATATGGAATAGTTCAATTTTCAGTTAAAAAAATTAATTTGTAACCAAAAAGACAAGAACTAATTTTCACAATAACTGTTCATTTTTCAAAACTAATTTGATGAATGTTTGATCAAAAAAATGAATTTTAGAAAAGTTGGTTAAACTTTGAATCAAATAGTTGAATTTTATACCAAAAAGACGATTTTTAAGAAAATTGTGAATTTGCAACAAAAAAGTTGAATTTTCAACGAAGGAAGTTAAATTTTTTACTAAATATAAAATAGTTCAATCTTTAGTTAAAAAAATTTTCAGCTGAAACTACGAATTTTCGACAAAACAGCTGAATTCCCACAAAAAAGGTTATTCACAAACATAGTTAATCTTCAACCGAAACCTTTCAATTTTTAATTAAAGAGTTGCATTTTCAATTTTTAAAAAATCATTTCTACAAAGAGAAATAAATTTTCACATTAAAAAAAAATTAATTAAAACTGATGAATTTTCAAACCAAAGAGATGAAATTTCAGCCAAATAGTTAAATTTTCGAATGGAATAGTTAAACTTTTAGATAAAAAAAATGATGAAAAAAATTATGAATCGTCAAATAAAAAAGTTATAGTTTAACAAAAAATTCTTTTTTTCTTATGGGAACCCATTAATAAAATCCAACTATTTTTTTTTTGAAAGCCTGCTATTATATTTCTAGTTCGGGATTCATATATTTTGGTTGAAAATTCTATTATTTGGTTTAAAATTAGTTTATTTTATTGAAAATGCAACTATTTTGTCAATTATTTATCTTTCTTGGTGAAAAATTCAACTACTTTGTTGAAAATTGAACTAAATCCCAAGAAATTAATTTTTTTGGTTGAAGATTCATCTGTTTTGTTGACAATTTAACTATTCTCTTTTAAGAAAATTAACGTCCTTGGTTAAAAAGTTATCTTTTTTGGTCAAAAATTCAACTGCGTGGTGAAAAATTATTCTGGTTTGGTTAAAGATTCAACTTTTTTGTTGTTGCAAATTTTACTTCTTTTGTTCAATTCAACTGTTTTTTCATTTTAAATTAAAATCTCTTTTGGCAGAAGGATTACATATTAGATTTTTTCTTCAGAATTCATCTTTATTGGTTGAAAATTCAACTAACTCTTTGAAATTCGAACGACTTTGTTAACAATTTTTTTTTTGTTTGGTTCAAATTTCAAATATTTGGTAAGTAATGAAACTATTTTTATAGAAATTTAACTATATAGAAGAAAATTATTCTTCTGTGTGGAAAAATCCACCTTCTTTGACTGAAAATTGTACTAGTTGGTTGAACTACTTTGTTAAATTTTTTTAAAGATTCACCTTTTTGGTTGGAAATTTAACTTTCTTGTTGAAAATTCATTTTTCTCTGTTGGAAAATTAATTTTTGTGCCTGGAAATTTAATTATTGTATTATATTGTTTGGTGGAAGTTCACACTTCCTGAGTCGAAAATTCAACTATATGGTAGAAAATTCTTGTATTTTTATTGAAATTCCTCTTTCGGCTCAAAAAATTAATATTTTTTGTTGAAGATTCATCTTTGTGGTTGAGAATTCAACTATTCTTTTAAAAATTTGTTTTTGCTTCCGTTCAATTAAAGTGGCTCAAAATTCGTATTTGGGTAGAAAAGTCATCTTTTTGGCAGAAGAGTTAAGGCTATTTTGTTGAAACTGCACTTTTTTTTGGTTCAATTTAACTGGTTGAAAATTCGTTTTATGGTTAAAAAGACATCTTTCCACAGTTTCTTAAAAATTCTTCTTTTTGGTAAGAAATTAACTTGAAAAAAAATTCAAAAACATGAACTTGAAAAAGTCAAATTTAGGTTGAAATTTCATTTCTTTTGTACTTATATTAATTTTATTGAATAGATTTTATACCCCTATTATTATCATTTTTCTGTTAAAAATCGCCCTATTTCCTCTGTTTCTGTTTAAACAAACAAAAAATGCACACTTAGATATTTCCGAGTGAAATGCAATTGGTCTTCTGAACCGATGCTTAATTTTTTTTAGTAATTTTTAATTGAGTTGTTACATTTCTAACAAAGAGGATTGATTTCATACAAAAAGGCGAGTTTTCAACCCAATATGAGGAATTTTCAATCAAATAGTTAATTTTTCGACTGAAAAGATGAATTCGTAACTAAATATAGAATAGCTTAATTTTCAATTAAAAAAAATAATTTCTTATCAAGCACAATAAACAAATTTTCTATGAAAGCTTTTTGAAAAATTTCAGTCACTTTGAAAGATATATATGTTTTGGCAAAATTTCAAAAATTATAGAAAATTTTGAAAGATTCAAAAAAAATTAAAAACAAAAGTATATTTTGGAAGATTTCGAACAAAAACTGTAGAAGCTTTTCAAGGATTTTGAAAAGTTTCAACAGAATACATTTTTTTAAGATTCTTAGGAGAATATAAAATTAATTTATTTCTGAAAAATTAATTTCATCAGGATAATTGAAAACATCTGTGAAGATTTTAAGTTGATTTTATTAGAGTTGGAAAATTTTAAAAATTCTTTAGAAATAATTCGAATCAGTTTAAAAGATATTTAGGGATTTTGTTGAATTTTTTCCTTGTAGAAATTTTATTTATTATTTTATTAAAAATACGAGTTTCACTGTTGAAAGTTAATCTGTTTTTCTTGCAAAATTCAACTGTTTTGTGGAAAATTCTTACCTTGTAAATGAATTCCATTCTTTTTGATATAAAAAAAAACATTTTTAGTTGAAATATTAACTATCACATTTTTCGATGAGAATTTATTTTAGTTTGGTTTAAAATTCCATTATTTGATGAAAAAATTTGATGAAAAAAGCTTTTTGTTAAGAATCATTTTTTGTGTTCTACAAAATTAAGATTTTTGTTTTAAATTTGTCTTTTTTAGAAGCAATGTAAAATTTGTTGTGACTACTGTATTATATTCTTCTTTATTTTTTTTTGAACCCATTGAATTCTATGAAAATTTAACAATTTGAAATTTTTTTTTCCTTCTTTGATTTGACGCTTCTTCTTTTCTTGTAAAAGCGTTTCTTTTTTACTCAAAATGCAACTCTATTATTAAAAATTGAAATGTTTCGGTAAGAAGTACGTCACTCATGAGAGTCAAATCAGTAAGGATTTTCTCTGAATAATCAGTGCAGTTGACTAATTATTTAGTGAGTTTTCACTGATTAATTAGTAAAAATCCTGAATATTTTGACACAGTGATTTACTTCCCACTGATTTAAATTTAGAGAAAATTCAACCAGGATTGGTGGAAATACTATTTTTCGTATGTGACGTATAGAATCAAACAACTCTTGGAATTGGGTTTTCGAAACTCTTTAAAAAAAAATGTTTTCTCAAAAAAGAGATGCTTGAAAGTTTTTTAAAATTTACTACAATGTTAAAAATTTTATGCAGTATTCGAAAAGGCTGTAATTTGTCATCCCAAAAAAATTGGGGATTTGGAAAAGGGGATGAATATTGTTGTCCCGAAAATTCGGGAAGACTAGCTAAGCTTATGAAAAATATTGGACTAGTCATTTAGAGTTTCAAGCGATGAGATACTTCGATTTGCAAAATATAATACTCAATTGTTTTTTTGGAAATACCCAAAAATTATGATATAATAATAACATAATTATTATAATACTTAATAATAATATTTCATGATATTTATAACAGAATTGATTTATCTTTCCGGATTAGTTTCCCGATTGAATAGTTAGCTATTTCATCACTCACGGCGATGTTCTTCAAATCTACAAAATTAGAAAATAAATCGTTTAGGAAATATATAAAATGGGCATCATCCAAAAGAATCTCTTTCATCGCGACTTACTTTCTGATGTCTTGAATTTCTGTTTATGATTCCTAAAAAGTGAATTGGAACCTTATAAAAATAAGGAACAAGGGAAAATTGCATGTGTAGCGCTTACAATGATCTGATTTGTGCGTTAAAAAAATGGAAGGTCACTGAATTTTAAACAAAATTTGTGAGCACTTATTCATTTTTTTATTTTTGTGGAAATTTGTATTCACAAAATTCATGTTGCGGAAAATTCGTAATCCTTTTTAGTGAATAAATAGTAAATACATGTAACGTCATTTAGTTTGGTCAATAGGTTATGAATAGACTCCTTTCCTCATTTTTTGAACATATAGTCAAACAGTTAAGAGAAGAATTGTTGCTTCTTTGGAAATTGTAGTTGGAAAATTTGCAGAAAATGTAGAAGAAAAATCCGAAAACCGTCTCTGAAAGCCATATTCATGAAGTATGCAACTGATTAGGTTTTCGACAAAAATGTATGTCGGACCTCGTGAACACGGTTTTTCAGAAAGGAAAGGACAATCAAATATTTTCGATTTTAAGGATAGTAATTGTTTTTAAAATAATATATGTATATGCTAAAAATCGTCTGGAGAGTTGAAACAATTTTCCGAAAAATATGATTGCTTCATAAGATTATTAACCTGTGAGTCATAGATTGCAAGATTACGAAAGACAAATTATTGCCATTATCAGCCAAAAATCTTTGCTCCACTTATGAATAATATTTGCATAATAATAGGTACATATTGTGAAATGTGAAGAAACTGAGCAGTTGTCATGGAACACTTGTTCAAATTTAAATCCACTAACCAACACTTTTGAAACTTATAGTAAATAAAAATTATTTTCAATTACGCAAACTCTGTTTTTCTCCACTTATCTAGAAGGTGGAAGAAGGCAAACAATTGCATCATCATACAAATTGTCAGAAAAAACAAACGTTTAGATAACATCACGCTTTAAATTTATCCGAGAAGAATTTTTATATTTATTATATTCAATCGCTTTAAATAATATAAATATATAAGTAAATAGCTTTAAATTCATCCCAAAAAGCTAGACGACTATGCCACGAATGTTTTTGAAAAATTCGAACAGAGAAATTCATTTAAACAATGAGAAAATCATGATTTTAAGAAATAAAGTTATTTCTTCAATAATGCGCGTATGAATGTATGGATGTATATTATGGTGGTCCAAAAGTGCATTGGAATTTTTTTTTTCTTTTTATGCATATCACCTAGAAATTTGCTGAAATCCACACAAAAATAAATCCATTTTTTTTTTCGAGTGAGAAGTCAGAAAAAGATACGTTTTTGTAAATTTTATTCAGAATCGACAATATTAGCTGAATCGAGATAGAAATCAACATTTCTCTTCAAAAATTAGCCGTAGAATATTAATGAAATACTACTTTTAAAATAACACCCCTATAAGTCTGTTGGATAGGGTCCCAAAAAAACCCCATAAGTGAAAAAATGGCTTTTGCAAGTTTTTAGCGGTGAATAGGACTTTTTGAGGTTTCTTAAATCTAAATTATTTCTCATACATAAAATACCACTGTTAACCAGATGTTTCCATAAATTGTTCAAACAATATTCTTTATTTTTTAGCAATTTTCTCTTAGAATAGAGTTAGAAAGTCGCTGTTTTTCAAACATTTTTCACTTTTTGTCCAATTTTCAATCAGAGTGAGATATTAATCAGTTAAGGTGGACAAAAATAACTGTTCAAACAATTTATTATTATTGTTGATTCTTTCAGGATAATGCTAGACAATTACATTTTTTTTACAAATTTACCACTTTCTGGAATTTCTAACTTCTCATTGGTAATGGTGGACCTCTTTGGGTATACATTTATATAAATAAATTAATAATCATTTGAAGATTATGGAAGAAAGTTCTTAGTTGAATCTTGATTAAAAAATCTTTATTTCAATTTTAAGTTACTGGTGTCTCCATCTGTCTTGTTTACGAATATAAATTGCTTCTCATCGTTTACCAAAAATACGTCATAATCGTATTTCTCAACACATTTAGTACAGATTTAAAAAACAAATAAATTCAATAGCTCTAGCCTATATACATGCTACATCATTCTCGAAACTTCGGGAGTAAATTATTTAGAAATAATATTATTTTTCATATAAGAAAAATGAATTTCATATTAATTTTGTAAAATTTGAGTTTAGACTCTGTTGTAGACTAAATTGAACCTTATATCGATTTTTCTGAAAGCGAAATTCTAAAATCATCCTCATTAACAAATAAATTTATTTTCGCGGATTTTTAATTAAAATTTCAAACAGTAGTGAAAAATTTATGTTAAAAAGTTTTTGAATCTAAAAAAATGACACCTTTTCTGTTTTGTGACATTTGTTGTAAAACCAACCTCGTGGTCTTAATATTTTTCTGCGAAAGTGATGCCCAGGAAGGGCTTACTAGGCGTGTTGTCTGGTTTAAAATTAATTTTTCTTTTTGTTGAAGATTCATCATTGCAGTTTAAAATTCTACTTTTTGGTTGTTTGTAAATTTAACTATTCTATTAGAAAGCCTTTTTTTTCAATAAAAATAAATTTTTTTAGATGCAATTTGTAAATATTTCATTTTCACTGAGAAAATGTCCTTTTATTAACTGAAAATCTATTTATTTTGTTGATAACTCGTCTTTCTTGGGTTGAAAATTGAATTATTGTTATTAATATTTTCGTAGAAAATGGAAATTTTTGGGTTGTAAATTCAACATTTTCTTTAAAAATTCGTCTTTATGTCTTGAAAACTTGACATTTCAGTTGAAATTTTCTTTCTTAAGCTACTAAAAAATCTTTTCTGGTTGGTAACTCCACTCTTTTGTTGAAAATTCCTCTTTTTGATTTAAAAATTAGTGTGTTTTTCTAGAGAATTTCAATAATTTGTCAAAAATTATGAATTTTTGGTTTAATTGAACTGTTTTGATCAAAGATTCATCACTTCATTCAAAAATTCTACTGTTTTATTGAAAACTATTTGACTATTTGAGATTTTTTTTTAAATTGTGACTGAGTTTTCTGAACATCTTAAAAAAAGTTTGTTACTAAAAGCGAATGTCCTCACTTTTTTGCAAAACCCGTCAGGTATACACGAAGAAATGTTACCACAAAAGTTTGTACATCTGAAAAAGTTCTATAAAAATATGTGTTTATCTTTTTTGATATCTTCATCGTTAGGGAAAGATCTTAAAAATTATACTTCAAGTAAAAAAAAAACATTTCCTTAGCCTCAAAAATGGTTTAGCTTACATGAAGCTGATGAACCAGATGTCTGCATATGTCGTAACTCGAATATAATAGAATCAAAATAAATTTTTCAAAATCAAAGAACTCGAATTTAAACATCGTATTGACCCCCTCCATTCTGAATATAAAAATCCCTTGAATATGAATCTCAATATTCGGGCATATAGCTAGAAGAAACTAAGAGTCGCAGATAAAATCTAACGGTATCGTTGGATGCGTTTCAGCCATATATCTAGATTTTTTCTCAATCATGCAAAAAAAAATTATAACTTAAACAATTATATTGTTTATAATATTCATTATCTGTTCAAGCAGTGATTGCATAACAATTTATCACAAGCGATAACCAGCTGTCGTAACTTGAATACAATAGAATCCAAATAAATTTTTCAAATTCGAGTAATTATTTCAATTAGGTTTTCTAGTACATTATCTACTATGTCGCAGTTCTGTTGCCCTATATCTTCACTTCCTAATAATTTTTTGAAAAAGTCTTTTAGAGCGTCTACTATCCTGTCTGTGTCATATAGCATTTCACCATTACTGTTTCTCATGCTGGCAAACTCTGTATTCTTACTTCCCTTCATCTTTTCAAATATTAGTTTCTTGCTTCCTTCGAAGTCGTTTCGTATTTTCTTCACTCCTGTTCTGATTTTATCTTTGCTTCCTTTGCCTAGTCATTTAACTTTCCTATTTTTGTGTCTGTAATCATTTTTGAGCATCACCATTACCATCATGTCACCATGCATCACCAGTTTTTCTTCATACAACCGCCGTACCAGACACTTCAGTCGCACTCCCAATAATGACATCCACAAACAAGGCTGATGCGGCCTCTATATTTTTGTTATCTATTAGTGTCACCCAAGGTGCCTGATCTATGCGTTCGTTTATCTTATTCTGAAAATCTATTCGCACTTCCGCTTTCTGTAAATTTTCAATCTTTTTCGCGTTTGTTTCTTTTTTTCCTCTTTCTTCTCCATCCCCGCCCTAAGCTTATTTTAGAGACTAAAAGGTAATGATCAGTATTACATTCGGAACCCCTCATGACTCTTGTATCTTTAACTAGTTCTCTTAGTGTTTCATCTGCAATAACGCAGTCAATTATACTGCGTTTATTTCCTTTAAAACAGTTGTACATGTGGATCATTTTATATCGAAACCAAGTATTTGTAATGAATAGGCCCTTTTCTAAGAACAAGCTAAATATTTTTTTCCCGTTATAATTTTTTCTTTTTGGATCCACAAACTTTACTAGCACCCTTTCTGTATCTGTATCCTGAATTTGGACGCCGACCCGTCGGTTCATATCTCCTAGTAGAATTATTCTTTCACCTTGATCGCAAGTATTCATTGTATCATTTAGAGTGTCCCAGAAGGCGTCTGTGACTTCTCTTGGGCCACTATCAACTGGGGCGTAGCACGCTATGATAAATAATCTTATTCCTACCTTCATTCTAATCCACAGCATTCTGGGTGATACAAAATCATGATCTTTGATAATCCGATTCCAATAATAATTAGAGAAAATAATTTTCTTTTACGAGAAATTTCAAGCTGAGACATTTGTTTATGTAGATTGTTTTTAACAATTACGAAAATTGTTTAATACCTTATATACAGTTTCAGAAACCCTCTTAACCAATTGCCGGATGATTTCAGTGAAACAATACATTTCTCTATATCATATCAATTAATGTTTGATCAACGTCGTTGGTCGATCATTACAAATAAGGTAACTCTAATGATAATGAAGGAAAAATAATTGTTGTCAACAAGAAAACGGCAGATTGAGGGATAGTCATAACTATTTATTCAATGCTTTATGTATCTTTAGCGCAACAGTACATTACAATAAATTCACACGTTCTTTCATAAAAACATCTCTTTATCCGTGCTAGTATTTCCTACAATTCTGTCTTAAATTTTTATTTTTTTTTTATAGAACACATGGGATATTTGAGAAAACTTCCTGTGTAGTACAGCGAACTTAAGTATTACTACGGTCTAAAGGCGAGCATGCCAATTTTTTTATATTTCTTTAGTTTTTTCTAACCTCATACTAGAGTGGTAGTTTATAATAAAAATAAGATATAATTAGATTTTCAGAAGATCAGAAGTCGTCATATGTGTATCATCCTTTGGTTCACTTGCAATTCTCTTCATCCACTTTATTTTAAACTTCCTCTGAAAATGAAACGATATTGAATTCAAACATTAGCATCATGCACGGCTGGCTGCTCGTGCGTGTCGTTATTTGATGTTAGTGAGGAAATAATTTTGCACGTTATCAAATTCAATTCGTAGCCGGTTGAATTAGGAGAAGGGTAGTTATATATGAAAGGGGTGAGTAGCAGTGGAGAAGCATTCCAAAGAATGTAGGGGCACTTCAGTAGAGGAGGTGTATTTGCATTAGTAGGGTCAGCAAAAGAAGGACTTTAGGAGAGGTGTTGGTGAGTAAGGAGTAGTCAGAGGGGAACTAGGGAAGTGGCTACACCAGAATGGAAGTTATGACAGGGGCAAGGTATGGTAGTTAGGAGAAGTGGGAGCGTATCCAAAAGATTGAAGTCGTAGGAAAGTATGAAATTGGAGAACAAGTAGGGGATGGACGGAGGAAAAGTTATGGGCTGAGGCGTATTGGATGCGAGGAGATGTAGGAGGAATGTAGGTTTGTGGAAGTAGGGAATGGGAAGTAGGGTTAGTATGAAAAAAACAGTAGAAGAGGGAAGGCCAAGAGAGGGGCGGGTAGAGGAGAGTTAGGGAGGGGAAGTATGAAATTTGTGTGAGATGTGGGAGGATATGTGAGGTTAAGGGAGGAAGTAATGTGTAGACAAAGCAATTTGGGGTCATGGGAGTAGAGACGGCGTAGTACGAGTATCAGGGGAGTGGCAGTAGTGAATAATAGGGGGAGTGGAAGAGAAGTGAGCAAGTCAGGTGTGGGATATTTTTATAGAAAACATTAAACGAACTTACGTGTTAGCATAGTACGTCAAATGCTCGTTCACTTTATCTTCCTTTGCGCCTGGTAGAGCTGTTGTGACAATCCTCTTCAATATTTTCTGATAATCGTCATAGCTCACCGAAGTTGTGGGCCCGAGAGCTCTTGAAAGATCATCAAGCGCAGAGGTTACATTTAGATCCGTATTAATGTTTTTATCATTATTACATTCTTTCAAATCGCTATTCTTTATATGAAAATATTTTTGTAAAGCATCAGCATTGTTTTTACTATCAGCCGGGTCGCCCGGAATTTTGGTCGAGGGTTTGTTCTCGCTTTTGCTCTCTGAAAATCCTGAAAATTAAACATAGAATTATATTATTTATATAAACGTCAGACACTCTATTACGAAAAAAGCTTTCGAAATCATCTACAAATTGTGTACGATGTTTCGTGGGGTGGAGGATTTGGTACAGGTTTACTACTTTTCAGGGGATAGTGGGAAAAAACCGAAGGCTCGTAAGAAAAATTAATTTTCAAAAAAAAAATCGAATTTTCAATAATATAGTCAGATTGTGACAGCAAAATATGAAGCTTCAGCCAATATGAATAATTTCCTACCCAAAGAGGCGGACTTTCAGGAAAGTGGTTAATTCACTATAAGCCAAAAGGGTATTCAACGAAGTAAGTGAATTTTAAACTGAAAGAAGTAAATTCTCAATAAAAGATGTAATATTTTTTTTCGTTAAAAAATTGGTTTCCAATCAAGGAAGCCAAAACGATTTTTCAACAACATAGTCAAACTTCTAAAGAAAGTAATGAAAAATTATTTCTCAACCAAGGAAAAGCTGATGTTCAACAAAATAAAACAAGGAATTTTTTAACAAATTAGTTCAACTTTATCCAAAGAAATAAATTGTGTCGCTCAATGTAAAAGTGGCGTAAGTCCACATTTTTAAAAAAATATTTTCTGCCGAATTGGATCATATTTAGTCCAATTCGGCAAAAAAAAATATGTTTTTCAAAAACGTGGACTTACGCCACTTTTACATTGAGCGACCCAATTGTCAATTAAAATAGTGAAGTTCCAACCAGAAAAATGAATTTCTGATAAAGAAATTCAAATTTCAACTATGCTGTTGAGTTTTCAATTGACAAAAATAAATTTTCATTAAAAAATGAAATTGTTAAACTTTCAGTTAAAAAATTAATTTTCAGCCATAAAAGAAGTGAATTTTCAACTAAATTAAGAGAGTTTTAAGCTCAAAATGGAACAGCTGAATTTCTAGAGAAAAATGTGTAATAGTTTGTATTTCTACCAAAAAATATATAATTTCGAATCAGAATTGTTGAGCATTTTAGAAAAACGTCTGTAGCAATTTGTGGAAGACCCAGAAAAAAATTGTTTAATTAATAGAATTTCTTGACTTATACTCACCGACACAAATTGCTACCAAAGTAAGAATAAAGAGCTTCATTCTGGATGTAATTCAAAATTTACCAAAAAAATGGAAGAGTGAGACTTTTATTAGAAACAGTAATCTTACAACTTTCTGTTTCTAGTGATGTCGAGGTACTGAGTTCGAGCCACTTATATACTGAGATTCTTCAGAGATTTACCTTGCCTCCATTTGAAGTGGGCTTATGACGAAAAGGAAACACGTGTATTAATCTCATTTCTTCTTATCAAGGTTCTATTTACCAAACCTTAATTGCAGTCAGAATGTTTTTCCGCATTGAAATAAATTCAAATTCTTTTTTAAAAAAATGCTTCTTTTTTATTGAAAATTAATGTTGTAGGTAGAAAATATTTGTGAGAAAGTCGACCTTTTTGCTAGAAACCTAATTTTTCTCTCCGAAAATTCGTCTTCTTGATGAAACATTGAACCATTTGGTTGAAAATGAATTTTTCTAATTACAGATTCGTCATTCTAGTTAAAAAATTATCCCTTTTTAAAAATGATCTATTTATTCAAAAAATATGTTTTTTTCTTGATACAAAATGCACCTTGTTCTAATCTTTTATCACGTAGGACAATGTTACATATTGTTTTCTCACTTTTTCCCACTAATACCATGATTTTTGTTTTATTTACGTTGATTTTGAGGCTCATGTTCTTGATGCTTGTATTAAGTTTATTAAACATTCTTTGCAAGTCCTCGATTGATTCTGCCATAACAATCTTGTCATCTGCGAAAGCTAACCCATGTACCTTGACGGTTGCGAGATCTACACCTTCTTTGTCGAAGAGGGCAGTTCTTAGACACTTATCCATGAATATGATAAATAGCCACGAGGACATAACGCATCCTTGCTTCACGCCTTGCATAGTATCGGACCAGTCACTCAGTTTCCCATTTACCCTTACACTCACTTTACTGCCTGTATATTTTATTATTTATTCAATTATTTTATTTTATTCAATTTACTTATTAAATCTATTTGATAGAATACTCAACTATTTGGGAGGAAATTCATATATTTTGTCAAAATATACACTTTTTCAGCAGACATTCATTTTCTTTTTTAAAGATTCATCATTCTAGTTGAAAATTCATTCTTTTGGTTAAAAATTGAACTATTTTGTTGGGAATGGTTTATTTTTTTGGGTTGAAAATTAGGTTTATTGAGTAAAAATTGAACTATTAGATTTTCAGTTGAAATTTATTCGCTTTTTTCTTATATTCGACGTTTTTCTTAAAAAAATAAATCCTCTCGGTTGAAAATTCTTTTTATTTTAAATTAAATAATTTTGTAAAAAATTCGTTCTGTTTCGTTTAAAAATTCATTCTTGCTGAAAATTCAACTCCTGTGTTAACTGAAAATTTAACTAGTGCATGTTTGCTAATAATTATGCTTTTTTGGTAAAACATTTATTCTTCTAACTGAAAATGTAACTATTCCATTCTTGTTGGAGAAATTCACATTTTTTGTTGAAAATTCTATTTTTGAACAGTGAAATTATCAATTCCATTCTTGTTTGAAAATTCTACTTTCTTGGTTGACAAGTCTTCGATTATATTTTCAGTTGAGAGTGCAACTTTTTTGTATCAAAATTTCAAGATTTTGTTAAAAATCAATTTTCTGCATTGAAGATTCATTTTTTAGTGGGGAATATACACATCCAGGAGGAAAGAGGGGAACGGTGATTGATTATGTTGTAGTGGACGATGAAGTGATAGAGAAGGTTAAGAAACTAGAAGTGGGTAACTACATAAATTCGGATAACTTTCCCATAATAGTGACGGTAGAGGGAGAAATGAGTAATAACAAAAAGGCTAAAAGGGAAGCAAAAGTGAAAAGAGCAGGCAGAGGGATTGGTCAATGGAAGGTAAAGAACAGTTTAGGGAAAAGGTCAGGAATATCAGAATGGGGGAAGGAGATGTAAACGAGGAAATGGAAATAATGGTAGGAGAAATAAAAGGAGTACTAGAGTGCACGAGCAAAAAAGAAGTAAGTGAAGGAGGGGATAGAAGTGGATGGGATGAGGATTGTAGACAGAAAAAGAAGGAGGTGAGAAGGGTATTAAGAAAATGGAGAAAAGGGATAAGTAGTGGAGAAGAATATAGGAAAAAAAAGAAGGAGTATACTGAGTTGTGTGATAAAAAAAAGAGGAGGAAGATAAAAGGTTTGAAGAAGAAGCGGAGAAGGCTAGGACAGAAGAAGAGGTTTGGAAAGTGGTAAATAAAGAGAGAAGAAGAAGGAAAAGGGTAAACCAGAATATTGAAATAATAGAATGGAAAAAATATTTTATGGAATTACCAGGAGGGGTAGAGAGGAAAATTAGGAGAGGAGGAAAAGACGGTAGGGAAGCAGATGAGGAGAAGGACATTACAAGAGAGGAAATAGTCAAGGTATGAAGGATGATGAAAGATGGAAAGGCACCTGGTATAGATGAGATTCCAAATGAAGTATGGAAATATGGTGGGACAGAATTAAGGGAATGGGCATGGATAATGTGCAATAGAGTATGGAGAGGAGAGGGGTGGCCAGAGTTATGGAAAGAAGGAGTAGTGATACCAATAGTGAAGAAAGGCAAAGGGGAGGACGTTGAAGATTTTAGAGGAGTGACACTAATGCCAACACTGTATAAAGTATATGTGACTGTTTCATCGGAGAGGTGGAAGAAACAAGTTGTGGAGAAAAAGATAGAGCCACCGAATTAGACAGGGTTTAGAAAAGAGATGGGGGTAATGGACATTATATACGTTCTGAAATACTCAGTAAATAAGAGGATTAAAAGGGAGGAAGGGGCAATGATAGCAGTGTTCGTGGATTTGAAGGCGGCGTTTGACTCATTAGACCGAGGCGAGAAAAGAAAGTTATGGTGAAAAAGGGGATACGAGAAGCATTAATAAAGAGAGTATCGGAAATTTCTGGAGATACAAAAATCAACGTAAAGGTAGGTGAGAAAGTAGGAGGTAGTTTCTGGTTGGTGAGATGGGTAAGGCAAGGATGCCCTCTGAGCCCACTTTTATTTAATATATTGATATCAGACATGGAAGAACGAACGAAGAGAAAAGGGTGGGGCGGAGTTAGGTTAGGGAACGAAAAGATATATACACTGACATACGCAGACGATATAGTGTTGATGGTAGAGGATGAAGAAGGGATGGTGGGATTGATTACAGGATTAGAGAAAAACTTAGATGGAAAAAAGATAAATTTAAATGTAGAGAAGACAAAGATAATCAGGTTTGGAAAAGGAGGGGGAAGGAAGAAAGAATGGACGGGGAGATGGAAAGGGAAAAAAATTAGAAGAAGTAAAAGAGTTTAAGTATTTGGGATATACCTTGCAAGCATATGGAGACCTTATAGCTCATATGAGAGAAAGGATAAAAAAAGCAGCAGGGGTAATGAAGCAGATATGGGGAATAGGAAAAAGAAGGTTTAAAAAACTGGAGGACGCCAGGATATACGGTGAGAGAAGAAGCGCAATGGGATAAATTGAGTACTAGAGCGGGAAAGAGGGCATGGAATTTTGAGACGGAGCTGAGGGATAGAAAGGGAGGGGAGTTAGCGAGAAAGTGTTTGATGGAGGTAGGAGAAAGGAGAGGAAGGGCTATGGAATTAACTAGATGGGAGGAAAAAAGGAGAGAGTTCTTTAAGGCTAGAGCTATAGAAGACGGGACTGGATACAACTATGAAGGAGTGGAAAAAAGGGAGAGAGAAAGACAATTATTAGAAAGATGGAGCATGACTGAGGGATCAAAATATAATTTATGGTATAAGATGATAAAAAGGAAGGAGAACCAAAGTATTTAGAAAAGACATTCAGATTGGGAAACGAAGTAAGGGCAAGTATGTATTGGGAAAAGAATGATAACAGGAAGTGCGGAATCTGTGAATGGGAAGAGGAAACATGGGAGCATGTATGGGAAGGATGTAGGAGAGGAATGGAAGATAAAGGAAGCTGGCAAGAGAATGTGGTAAAAATTCTAGGGGAGGAGGGTTTGGGGGAAGAGTGGATGAAGGAGTTAGAGAGTGCTAGGGGAGCGAATGAAAAATAATGAAAGAATGGATGCAAAAAAAAATTGCGAAATGGAGGTACAAGAGAAGTGAAAGAAAAAGGAAACGGAGGTCGCTTAAATCAGAAGCGTAAAGATTTGTAAGTAATGGATATGTAATAGCATAAGTAAATTAAGATGCGTTTGCTTTACCGTTCTCTCTCTCTCCCTCTCGCTTGCACTGACGCTTTCGATCGCTGCTCACTCGTTTGCTAACACTTCACAAATTGCGCCTTTGCTGTGATGAAAGTTAATCTCGGTAATGGTTAGGACTGCTCCCGATACTCACGGGGACTGTCAGTCTCTCAGCTCCCGAATAAGCTGGAGGCGCAGCCGTCTCCTGAATTTGGCTTGCCGGAGGGACAGAGGGGGAGAAAAGGGTTATGTTAGACCCGTGAGACACTCAATGTTGAAATATCCGCTTGCAGACCACCATAAAAAACGGAGGGTTGTTTCTTGGTCCGCAGATCATTCCTGTCTCGATTACAAAACTATGAATCGGTCAGGGGAGGGCCTTGAGTCAGGGATACAGAAGGCCAGTTTTAGCTAGGCTCTTTCTCCCCTCTACAATACCATAATCACATATGCCAGGAGAGCCCGTTTATAGGGATCCTCTCAATCACATCCATACGCTTGGAGGCCTAGGTCCTTTTGACACCCATGTTCCACATGCTTAAGCCTCCCCACCAACTAAAAGTTGTCATAGCCCGTAAAGGAGGAAATTACCGTGAAGTACCAAAAATTTTCATAAATTTCCGGTAATTTATGGAAATGCTTAAAAATAAATTCCGGTAATTTGTGTTGAGTTACGATATTCACCTGTAGAAGTACCATAAATGCCCGGAAATTCTCTTAATTTAATTTTGTGTAATTCATTGTGAGTTACCATATTCACGCGTACGATAACCATGAATAAACAAAATTTTTCATGAATTTCTGGAAATTCATGGAAATGCTTGAACATGGTGCCTACTTTCTGGAAAACCAGGAAAAACAGGGGATTTTTTTATGAATCGAAGATCAAGAAACTAAAGAAGAAATGAGATTCTTAAAATTTTTACCCACCTAAAATAGCTTTGATTTGACTGAATGAGAAACCAAAGATTGTATGATTGAAAATTTTAAAATCTCTCTTTTTTTCTATTATTCTTCAAGATGGCTTTCCTTCCTCAAATATTAATCTAAATTTTGTTTCATCACACTAATATTTCTCGATTTACCATTAACATTGAGAAGGATGGGCTTTTGAAGAGACAGGGAAAACCAGTAAAAGACAGGGGAAACTCAGGGAAAACACAGAAAAAAGTGGAAAAGGAAACTGGTCGGCACCCTGCTGAAAATAAATTTGGGTGATTGGTGGTAAGTTAGGATATCTTTTAATTTCCAGAAAATTTTGAAAATTTATTTTTGGTCATTCATGGTAAGTTACCATATTTACCCACAAAATAACCATGAATGACTGAAAATGTTAATAAATTTATGGGAATTCATGGAAATTCTGAAATATTAATTTGGTTAATTTTGAATTTCTGGAAATTCTTAAAAATCTGTTTTTTGTAATTCACGGTAAGTTACTGTATTTACCGATAAAATAACCATAAATGACCGAAAGTTTTCATAAATTTACGGAAATTCATGAAAATTCTTACAAATGAATTTTTTGTTATTTATGGTAAGTTGCCACATTTACCTGTGGAATTACCACAAACGACCGAAAATTTCCATATACAATCGGCAAATATATAGATATGAAATTGAATTTTAGGAAATTTATGGCAAGATGCCATGAATCACCTCTCAAATTTCCGTTAATTGCTCAGAATTTCCGGCAATTTTTGTATTAAATTTTTGATAATTTGGAATAAGTGAACATGAATTTCATGCTCATTTATTCAAAATCTCATTTGGACTGAAATCATGACTGTGTTTTGAAAAATGTCTGAAATCATTCATTTGTTATAAAAAATATCGTATACGCTATGGGGAAATTTTTCTCCTCTTCAGTGCATAATATACTAATATATTTAAACAGATGAAATTTTAGTGAGGAATTTATGAAATGATATCTCTCATCTCAACTTCATAAACGGAAAGGAATGTTTACAACGTAAAATTGTCATAAAAATATATAATGTTAAAGGTGGTAAGTGAGATACTTCAGACCAAAAGAATTCGTTGTTGAATCCTTTATTCTATCAACGTTTCGGAAACTAGTTCTCCTTATCAGGAAAAATGAAACATCATTGAGTAGAGAAGTTTATCATCATCTTAATTTTAAAAGGTTCCTATTCCTGCTTTCCCTTTCTTCTTCTACATCTTCTTTTTCCAATTAAAATTTTGTTTAATTTATATTGCTTCTTTCAATAATTATCAAAAGTTGTAACATTATATTTGCAATGATAGTAATTTAGTTAAAACAGTTAAAGATAGGTCAGAAGCATAACTGACGTTTTCCTCCAAATATAAGTGGATGAGAATGGAAGGGGGAGCAAAATATTTGATAATGTTTGCTTTCCTCCTGACGTCAAGTGTGGTACTTCTACTAAAACATCTTTAATTATTTGAACAGTTTGCATTTGTTCAAACATTTGTTTCTCCTAAAAAACGTAAAAAGCCATCATTTTCTGAAAATAATGTCATAGTTAACGAATGTTGAAAATAAAATCTTTTTGAAGGATATTTGTCAATTATTTGAACAATTTTCATCTGTTTAAATAATTGCTTCTCTTGTTAATTATGCAAATTTTTTTACTCTAATTAATGACACAATAAACAGATGTTGCGAGTATTTTTTTTTCTCAAGGATATTAACAATACAGATTAAAATACATATTAAAAAGAGCATCATTTTGTATTTTTGTGTAAGCCACATCAAATATTGAAGAGTACTGGTATATCTTTGAAAAACGTATTTATTCATTTTGTCCTTAATTACAAATATAATTTTCTCAAGCGTTTATGTTTCTTCAAGAACATTTTAGAAATGGTGTTCGCATCCTGGCCGACTGAACTGATAAAAGCCATCAAAAAAATCATTAATTATTAACTTTCTTAATTCTTGACGCTGAGAACTTCCTAAAAGAGAAAATATTTAAAACATAAAATTTCCCAAATCACAAGATTTACGACAATTAAAAAAAGGCCAAGTTGGATGATTTACGAATGTCAAAATGTAAGAAATTGCTTGAGTAATAAATTTAAAATAAAATAAGAAATATGTTTTCGAAAATAGCAGATTGAGATGTGGGTTTATAGAAATTGTTAATAAGAGTTAGCAGAATGTTTATCCAATGTTTCATATCCTGTTTAAAAGCACTATTACCTGATTTTCGGATAATGTCAATAAAAAAAAGCATTTTTATTTAAAATTGACAAGCATAAGTCCTTGCATACCAAAATATGGAAATGCTAAATATACGCTTTTATTCATAAAAATGTTTATAATAATCATGTTAAAGACTTTCAGATCAATTTCCGGGTGTCTAATTTCAGGGCGCCATTTCCCTCCAACAAAAAGTAGTCTCGGTAGTGTGAATAGTATCACCACACAAAGTCACCTGCAACAGAAATGAATCTCACGTGTTAAGATTTACCCACCACATGGAAAATGGTTGCCATGTTAACTATATTAAATATTGTTTGGTTTCGATGCAAAAAAACTCAACTGTCTCAACTTAAAAATTACCCGCAACAAAAATTCACTTCTGTTTTTTCTGTGGCACCAACTCTGTTGGTCAATCATCACAAACACGGTAATTATAATGATAATAATCAGAGAAAAAAATAATTTATGTCTACAAGAAAACGGCAGATTGAGATATAATAATAACTTTTCATTGAATGCTTCATATATTTCTATTATAACAGTATATTACAATAAATTCACACATTCTTAAACAAGAAAAATCTCTATACTGAATATCTGTGCCAGTATCGCCTAAAAATTTGTTTATTTAATTTTTTTTTAGTACACAAGGAATATTACAGAAAAACCTGTGTGTAGTACAACAAAATTAAGTATTGCTACGGTCTAGAGGCGAGCATCCCATTTTTGTTTATTTTATAGTTTTTTCCTTAACCCTCATGCTAAAGTGGTAATTCATAATAACGGCAGGTTATGATTAGATTGTAAGAACATCAGAAGTCGTCATATGTGTATCATCCTTTGTTTCATTTGCCATTCTCTTTATCCAGTTTAAGTTTTTTTAATTCCTCTGAAAATGAAACGATATTGAATTTAAACATTAGCATCATCAGGTGCCCACCGTACCTTTTCACCGGAATTCGTAATAGGTCAGTGGAAAGGGACAGTAGGAGAGTGAATAGGAGTTCCAGTGAGTAACAGTGGAAGTATGCGAAGGAATGTAGGGACATATTAGTAGAGGAAGGGCTTTAGGAGGGGGGTGGGTAAGTACGGAGTGGGTGTAGGGGAACTGGGGAAGGGGCTACACCAGAAGAGAAAATATGGGAGGGGCGGGGGATGGCAGTGACGGGATGTGAGAGCGTACTTGAAAGATTGTAGTGGTAGGAAAATATGAGATGAATGAGAAAATGGGAGATGGACAAAAAAAAAGTTAGAGGATGGGCAGTATTGGATGCGAGGGGATGTATGAGTGATGAAGTAGGGCGTGGGTTAGTATCGAAAGGACAGTAGGAGAGGGACGAGCAGAAGAGAGGTGGGTAGAAGAGAGTTAGGGTGGGAAAGTATGAAATGTGAGTGAGGTGTGGGAGAATACGCGCGGAATTATGGGATCAGTAGGTGAGGGGCAGGAGCGAAGAATAGGGGAAGTAGAGGAGAAATTATCAACTGGGGAATGTGATAGAAGTATGGTGAAGGGGAAAACTTTTCCTAACAAAAAAATGTGAAATTAGTATAGGAAAGATTGAATAAACTTACATGTTATTATAGTAATTCAATACAGCATTCACTCTGTTATCGTCTGCGCATGGTAGAGCTGCTTTGGCGATATTTGTTAATATATTTTGAAAATCTACAGATTTCATGCTAGAATCGGACTTATTTGCTTTTGGGAGAGCTATGAGCGTAGAGGTTACTTCTTTATTGTTCTCAAGGTCGTGATCATTATTACATGCTTGCAAATCCTTAGTCTTTACATTAAAATATTTTTCTAAAGCTTGTGCATTGGTATACTCTACGTGCTGAGGCTTAACGCCAGCTGGCGGGGCTCCATTATTCTGGCCCTCGGTTTCACTCTCTGATAATCCTAAAAATTTAAGATAAAATTATATTATTGATAGAAACATTGGTCACGCTATTGAGAGAAAGAGCTGCAGAAAAACTGGGAGATCTTAAAAAATTAATTTCAAAGGAAGGAGTTCGAACTTTCAATAATCTGGTGAGATTTTGACACAAGCATATAAAGTTGTAGCTTAGATGGATGATTCTACACCCGAAACGGCGCATTTTCGAAAAACAGATTAACTTTCTATTAAAGAAAAATTTTCAAAAAAGTAGTTCAATTTAAGCTAAAAAAAGCAAAGTCTCAATAAAAATGGAATACTCTTTTCCGTTGAAAAATTTGTTTTCATTCAAGAAAGCCAAAACTAATTTTCGACAACACAGTCAAATTTCCGAACAAAGAAAATTTGTAATAGTTGATATTTCTATCAAAAACAATTTTTAGTTTTGAAGAAGAATTGTTAAAGATTTCAGAAAAACACCTACAGTAATTTGTAAAAGACCCCAACAAAGAAATTGTTCAATGAATTTCATTTCCCCATTTATACTCACCGACAGAAATGGCAACCAAAGCAAGGATAAAGAGCTTCATCCTGGACTTAATTCAAAAATTCACACAAAAAAATTGGAGAGTAAGATTCTCAGTAGAAACAGTAATTTTACTTCTTTCTGTTCCCAATGATGTCAAAACACTGATTTTGGGCCATTTATATACTAAAATTTTTGAGGAAGTTATCTTCTCTCCGTTGGCAGTGGGCTTATCATGAATAGGAAACAGGGGTATGACGCGCATTCATTCTACTAAAGTTTCTATTTACTGGACCTTAAAGTTATCCAGAGAAACATGTTTTTCTTCCTGAATTTAAAATTCCATACATTTTTCTATTTGACCATTTTTGAAACGTTTTTCATATTTTCGGACAAAAAATTCAATCATTTTGCAGAAATTTCGTTCTTTGCCTTCAAATTTCAACATTTTGAATAAATATATTTTTCTTCTCGAGTCCTTGAAAATTTTATATTTGGTTTCTTCCTTCTCTCTCGAAAACACGACTGTCTTCTTGAGACACTAGAGTCGGACTGATATATTTAGGACAATAGATGACCATGTGTTTGAAGTTAGTTTACAATAACGTCACATTTGAAGATAAAAGTTCGGAATCTCTTCAATGAATCTCTCCATGATTCATTGTATGCAAATTCTTTGAAAAGGAATTGAAATATTATTATAGAATTCAGTGAAAAACCATTCAATTAATCTCCAGAATCTGTCAAGAAAAGCCCTAACATGTCAGGATTTTCAAGAAAGGACAATAAACCACTAAAATCAATTGAAAATTCCTTAATGCATTCTTGCCTAATACTGTTATCGCATTATAAGTAAGTTAGTATTTTTATAATTTATTCAAGTTTATTAATAATTTAGAGCTATCCACCATGATGGTCACTGAGTTCATATTTTTTCACAAAGATATCTCCACATAAGTGTAAGTGGTGAAAAGCCAGCTTTTATCTCCATACGAAAATAATTTTTCTTAAATATTTGGTTTTTAAAAGTGACAATTTGCTATTATTATTCACTGAAATAGTTACTTATTAAGGTAGCACAATCGAGATGCATTAAAATAATCATTGCTGAAAAACTATCTTCAGAAATCATCGATAGTAACTAATCGCAAGTTAAGATTATAGTAGTATAATCTTAAGAAGAAACGAACTTAACAATAAATAAACTCGGACGTCTCAAAATAATGTGTCATTGCTAGAAGGCAATTGACTCCAACTCATATACAATGTTTTGTTTCTATTGCGAATGAAGCAGGTTTACAAAGATTAAACTTGCAAATATTTTTTGGTTTTTCAACTGAGAAGAATTAGCGTGTGAATACGTATATTTTTGATTTAAAAGGAAATGTTACGAACTAAAGACTAAACCATGGTTTTGCTTACAAAAATTATTTCTTATTTATTGATGAATAAGCTTTAAATTTGACTGAACAAAAAACAATTGATAATATTATTATGTTGGAAAAAATAAAATCTAGCAGTTCATCTGAATCAGTAGTCTGGAATGGCGCCTAAATATTATTTTCCTGAAATAATATGCACAGAATTTCTCACAGACTTCCATTTTATAATTGGTCCAAACAGATCATTGTGGTGCTATGAAAGCTGAATCTCTTTCAGGTTCCAAATATGTCGTTACCCATATTGACGATAAGCCAAGATGGTACAAAATTTATTTTTTCAAGAAGAAAAGTGAATTTCCTATAAAATTTCTGGAATTCAAGGCCAAATTCAGAGAACAAACTGGAAAGAATATTAAGACTGTAAGGTCAGAGAACGGAGGAGAATATCGAAGCAATGGATTGAAAGACTATCTAAAGAAAGAAGGAATTCGTCATGAACATAAATACACCCTCAACAGAATGGTATTGCAGAGCGCAAGAAGGAACCTCCTCCCTCGTAGAAATATTGGAATGTATTTTTCGTTAGTCCGGCCTTCCTCCAACTTTTCGTAAAGAGAAAATTTTATCAGCAAACCACGTACGAAATCGTGACGTTCAATTCGTCAAAACTTTTTAAGGACAACAAGAATGCAAGGATTTCGTGAAGGAAAAAAATGTACAACGTTGGAAGAAAAATTTAAATCTCGAACGCGACGGAAAAGTCTCCAACATTCAATTAGATGTTCCATTGAAAAATCAAAATAACAAAGTAATTAATGTTCCAGAAGAAGATGTTCCTGAAGGAGAAGATGTTGCCGAAGAAGAAGGTGATCCAACGAATATCCTCGAAGCACAAGTTGTACCAGGAATGAAACTCGGAAGAGGACGTCCAAATAAGATTCTCACAGGTGGAAGCGACAGACCTTTAAAGCAACCACACATGGTTCCTATTCAACAGGATCCAGGAGAAGAAGAACACGAAGAAGCACACTATCAACAAGGAGGAAACCCTGAAATTGATCCAACTGAAAGTGAAGAACCTTTGCTGTATGGTTTATTCAAGTATGCTGAATTGTCTGATAAAGAAGATCCACATACAGCTAAGGCAGTAATATCCATATGGAGAGCACAGGACTGGAGAGAAGCTATGCAAAGTGAGTATCAAGCTTTAATTATGCATAGAGCGTGGGTTCTATCCGATCACCCAAAAGATCGGAAATTTAAAGCCTCAAGATGGGTCTTCTCTGAAGGTTCAATTAAGTTAGCTTATGAGACCCAACACCACGTCTCGTCATTAACTTCGCTCGATATAAAAGCCTTCGAAGAAATTCTTGTACAAAATTTGGAAGAAAAACTTTACAAAACTACGTTAGACAAATGGGACGAAACCCTGAAACGAAATGTATTCCCGAATCTCGATGACATGTTGGAATTTTTGTATCGCACAGCTGCTTGCTTATCTCAACGGGGACTAGAGAACATAACAAAAGCTAGAAAAACAATCAACATGCCTTCGAGTTCCGGAAATCAAAGCAACACAAGGTCAACGTTCCCAACGTTAACTATAAGACCGTGTCCAGCATGCAGACGTGAGCCTCATCCCCTTTTTCGATGCGAACATTTCCGTTCTCTCGCGATTCCGGAAAGAATAGAAATAGTAAAAGACGCTTTGCTTTGTACCAATTGCCTGCGTGATAATCACAAACCAGCAGACTGCGAATCCAGTAATTGCATGGTATGCCACAAGAAGCACAAGCATCGCCTGCATCAGGAATCCTCACAACACGAAACATAGCTCCTAAGACCCACAGGTAACAATACAACGTTGCGTGTCCTCAACAGCAAGTGCTCCAATGGGTCAACCAATGATGAGCGCAGTCATTTATTCATTGCACAAAGAACGGCGACCTGTACGATGTCGAGCCCTTCTCGACACATGTTCGTCTGCCAATTTCATTACAATGAAATTGGCCACAGCACTACGATTGCCGACGAGGAGATGCTCCGTTCCTATTGGTGCATTAAACGATCCCACTACAACCGCACAGGCCATAGTGAAAGTTACAATTCGATCTACACACATCAATTTGGAAAAAACACTCAGTTTTATCACGATTTCCCGGATAGCGGAATTAGTTCCGAATGATCTTATTCCACCCGATGCTATCCAAATTCCCCCAAATATACAACTTGCAGATCCGCACTTCTATAAACCAGTCGATGTGCTTCTTGGATGCAGACTATCATTCTCTACGTTGTTTGTAGGACAAATCGATTTATTTTGACAGGGTCGTGACTTAATCCTTCAAAAAACTCATTTGGGATGGATCATAGGTGACAGGCTTGTCTCTTCATCCTCTATGGATTCACGCATAACCAAATGTCATTTTCAGAATTGCGGTCTGAAATCGCTAAATTCTGGGAACTGGAAGAAGGATTCGGACGAATTCACCTTTCTGCCGAGGCAATCGCATGCGAGGAACATTTTCAGACACACACAAGGCAGAATGCTTCAGGCCGATATTTAATCGCACTTCCTTTCCGCAACAATTGCGAGGCATTGAGGGAATCTCGAACGAGGGCCTCAAAATAACTCAATGTACTAGAACGAAAATTCAAACAACATCCAGATTTCCAAGGAGAGTATTCTAAAATCTTAGAAGAATATCTGGATCTCAGACACATGTCGCTGGTACGAGATGAGGAAGAATTTGGCTATTATCTACCACATCATGCTGTTTTCAAGGAGGGAAGTTTAACGACAAAGTTAAGAGTGGTTTTCGACGCATCAGCAAAGTCCGAGACTGGTTTTTCCTTGAATAACACGCTCATGGTAGGACCTACACTTCAAGAAGATATCTTCCCGCACCTTCTTCGATTTAGGTGACAATTATGTACTGACAGGCAATATAGAGGAAATGTATCGACAGTTTTAAATTCGGTAAGAAGATAAGAAATTCCAACGAATCATGTGGAGTTAGTTCACCTCCTTACCTTGCAATTCGTGCACTCCGACAACTAGCAGATGATGTAGGTCATAAACATCCAGAGGCAGCAATCGTTCTTAAAAGAGATTTATACGTAGATTACCTCATTACGGGTGCTAAAACAGTTGAAGAAGGAATCCTAATTCGTGAAGGCATAACTAAGCTTCTGAATCTCGGCTGCTTAAATATACGACAGTGGGCATCAAACAACATGCAACTTCTAAAAGGAATCCCAGAAAGCAGTATCAACAAAAATCTTCAATTCTGTGACGATAAAACACTGATAACCCTAGGAATCACATGGCGTTTGGTGGCTGATAGAATGATTTATTTCGTGAGTCACCCATCAACGAATTCCAAGGTCAGCAAACGGATTATACTCTCTGAGATTGCTAAGCTTTTTGATCCGCTACGCAGTTGCATTTTCAGCCAAAGAAAATAATCTCCCACTGAAATGATGAATTTCAAAAAAATGAATGTTTGACAAAAAAGTCTATCTTTTAACAAAATACAAGAATTTCCCTCAAATAGTTAAAATTTCTACCAAGTAGATGAAATTTTGACGGAAATGATGATTTTTCAACAAAAAAAGGAAATTTTGAACATTGTTGTTAAATTTTCTACCCCAGAAAAATACAAGAAATTTTAACAAAATAGTTGAATTTTCAACTATTGTTATTTTTTAATTAGAATGATAAATCTTCATTTAAAATAAATCAATTTTTAATGAAGTGGATGCATTTTTGAGGAGAAAACTTATTTCTCTATCGAAAAAATCGACTTTTCAACAAGAGCGGAAACGATTTTTTAAGCAAATAGTTCAATTTTGTACCATAAAGATGAACTTTCAACTAAAATTATGGATCTCCAAAGAACAAAATGATTTTTGAGAAAGAACCATTGATTTTTCACTACAAATGTAACAGCTCTATTTCCAGTGAACGAACGTAATTTTCAGCAACATAAAAGTTTTTAGAAAAATACATTTTCTGACAAAGAAAGATTTTTCAGGCAATAAGTGAAAAAAAAGTTGTGAAAAATGTTTGATTTTGAAACCAAAAGAATGAACCCTTTACAAAACAATTAAATTTTCTACACTCAAATAATTATATTTTTTCAGATATTGTTTCATTTTTAACAAATAATTTGAATTTTTTACCAGGAATGACTTCTTGGGCAATAAACAAAGATATACTCTTACGAAAAATTGAACTTTAAAGGCAAAAGAACAAATTTGCTGCGAAATGGTTAAATTTTCAGCATGAAAATATAAAAGAGTTTCGTAAACAATTAAATTATCACGCGCGTGGAATTTTAAATTCTAGTTGCAAAACATTTTATGTAGACTTAGTATAAAGTTTAGTAAATGGAACCTTGATAAGAAAGAATGCGTTTCATATGCCCTAATGATAAACAATTCCTAACGAGAGACAAGGTAACTTCCTCAAGAATTTCAGTATATAAATGTCCCAAAATAAGTATCTCGCCCTCAGAACAGAAAGTAGTAAAATTACTGTCTCTACTCACAGTCTTACTCTCCGATTTTTTTGCGAAATTTTGAATCATGTCCACAATGAAACTCTTTATCCTCACTTTGGTGGCGATTTCTGTCGGTAAGTATAAATGAAGAAATCAAATCAATTCAAACAATTTCTTCTTCGGGTTCATCCACAAACTGCGATAGGCGTTTTTCTTATATTGTCAACAATTCCCATATAAAATTCATGTCATTCTCTTGGTTTAAATATCCAAAAAAATAACCAAAAATCTTCCTATATACTCTGTGAATGATCCCTAATTCAAAAGCTTTTTTTAATAGATCTTCCGTGGTTTCCATCACAAATATAACTTTTTTCTTTATTTTCAGGATTCTCAGAAAGCAAAACTAATAAAACCTTTCCAGAAGACGGAATGACCCCAGAAAAAGCTTTATCAGATTATTTTGGTGTATCAGCTGAGGATTTGAAAAAGTGTCAAGATGATTACAATGAAAGGATGACAAAAGCATCAAACAATCTTAGAGCTCTTTCAGATGCTTATTCTGATGGCCATAATAAACCGCAAGGTGATGCTTTAAGAATATATGCAACAGAAATCTTCCGAGCAGCGTTACCGTGTTTGACTCTAGAGCAATTGGAAGACAGAGTGACCAAGTATATGGCCAGGTAAGTTCGTTCAATATTTTGTATACGAATTTCAAACTATTTTTTCAGATAAAGTTTTTCCCCTCCCCATACTTCCACTTCACCCCTTGCCCACTCCAATTCTACTTTACAGTGTCCTTCACTACAGCCCCTACCTACTGACTCTTCCCTCAAACCCCTACTACGCCTTCCATGCTCCCTTAATCTTGACCTCAAATTCCGTCGCATACTATCCCCCTACTTACTTGCATTTCCTTCGACACTCCAATTATATTTCATGCTTCCCCTCCTTAACTCCCCTTTACCAACCCCTCTTTTTCCCGCCCCGCTGTCACTGTCCTTTTCATACTGATACAACAACCCAGGCCCTACTTCCTCACCCCTACACTCCTCCTATTGTTCTTCTTATCAAATGCCGCCCCTCACCTAAATTTTCCTCCGTCCATCCCTCACTTAAATTGTTCCCCATCCATCCCTCCCTTGCATAGCCATCTCATGCCTCCCTACTACTACAGTCTTTTATTCTACTGCCCTTCCTTTACTAGTCCTACTAACGCTGAAACCCCTTCTCGAACAACCACACATCCCTGCATGTATTATGCCAGTGCCCGACATTAGCTAGACTCAGGCTGCAAACCCTTGCGGCTCATTTTATGGAACCTGAGGAAATTATAACGTGACCAATGACTGATAAACTAGGCTTCATCAAGAGGTCTGAGGTCGACTGCTAAGAGTGAATAAGTAAGGCTGTGGCACAATATGCTTTATAGCCTGAGCGCCAGGGGAGTTCTTCGTGGGCTTCCCGCCCGTATTAAAACTAAACTAAACTAAAACTTCCCACCCCTGCCTAACCCAAGCATATATTACTAATCTTTCCCACACATCTTTCAGTTGTGCTCGCTTTCCCTCTCCTGATGCCCCTCCCTACTAAACCTACTACCCCTTCCGCTAAAAACGTACATTGGGCGCCCAACCCAAACTGTAGATGTTTCTGCCTGGAACTACGAAACCCTAGAAAATAAAGAAAACCATCATGAATTAAATACAAATTTCTATTATAACGAAGAATAATTTATATTAGCCAAAGAAATTTCTTCGAATTAAAGGAAATTGCTTTAAATTAAATAAACGTTTATTGTAGTGAGAGCCAATGAATATTTTTCTATGGTTCGAAGCAACTGTATTCTTTCGGTTCAGGATTATGATGCTAATGTTTAAATTAAATATCACTTCATTTTCAGATATGGATAAGGAAAATGACAAGTGAACCAAAGGACAATACACATATGACGGCTCCTGACCTTTCAACAATCTAATTATAACGTATTATTATGAACTGTCACGGTAAACTAGTATAAGGTTTTGATTTTTTTTTAAATTGGCATGCTGCCTCTAGACCATAGTCACACTTAAATCCGCAGTACTGTACACACATTTTTCTGAAATATTTCTTCTCTTCTACAAGAAAAATACAAAAAAAAATATATTTAAAGAAATTTTTACGTAATACGAATACAGATATTTCAACGACAGGCGCAGCTGCTAAAGTGTTTGATCAGTACACTTTTTTAAAGGGATGATGTGTTAATTTAGTGTAATGGATTGTAATTGTAAAAATATATGAAGCGTTCATTAAAAAGTTAATACTATATCTCAATCTGCAGTTTCCTTCTAGAGAAAAATTATTTTTCCTAAAATCAACCAGCAATAAGTGAAGAGGGTTTCTAAAACTCCATATGCATAAAGCATTACATACTAATTTTCGAAATTTTGGAAAACTATTTCTATGAACGAATGTCTCAATTTGAAATTTCTCGTGAAAGAAATTTTTTCTTCAATTGATATTGGAATTACATTATATATATTGAATAGAAAAGCGTACATTTAGCTTTTCCAAATATAAGAATAGGGATTTTTTCGCTGCGTTTATCCTAGAAGAACTTCATGGTGATTTTAGAAGTGCATGCCAGGAGTTGAATAACAATTATCGATATTTTCGAAAACGATTTATATAAACAAATATCGCTATCTGCTGTCTTTCCCTAAAAATGTTTACTTTGCCTGCGAGGTTACCCCTGCAGCCGCAGATGCCGACGTCCAAAGTGGTTTTCCAAACGAATTCACAACGAATTCAAAACGAAGGTTTCGAATCTCGTATGAGAACACGCCTTTCTTTCACGAGTTGTTTCGAGTTCTTTCACGAGCTGTTTAAAACAAACACTTCCGGCTGTTCAGCGCGAGATTCATCTTCAAGATCCGTGAACATTCCGTGAAGCCTCACGTCGTTATTCTGAAAATAAACGACATTAGTGGGCGCTGACGAAAGGAGAGGAGAATAGATTTAGAGTTTTTGAAAATGAAGTTCTTAGAAAAATGTATGGTCCAAAAAGGGACGAAGAGACCGGCGAATGGATAAAACTGCATAAGGATGAGCTGCATGCTCTCTACGGGTCAGCGAATATTAATAGAGTAATGAAAGCGCGTAAACTAAGATGGGCGGGGCATGTAGCAAGAATGGGAAATGAAAGAACAGTGGCGCAAGTTTTAAGAGGGAGACCGAATGGTAAGAGACCCTTAGGCAGACCGAGAAACAGATGGGAGAAAAATGTAAGGGATGATTTAAAAGAACTAGGACATGATTACTTAAACTGGATGGAGGATGCACGGGATAGTGATGTGTCGCGGTCTCGGGTAGATTAGGCAATGAACTTTCGAGTTCGAACTGCTAATCAATAATAATAATAATAATAATATCAACGTTCAAGTACGCGAGATGCTCTGTGATGGTATTATCTAACCCATTCGTTTCCCATTCAGTTCGGCCGTGGTCAACGCCGGGAAGAGGAATGGGGATTATGCGTTCTGTGTCTACGACCTTCGGCTAAATAGAGCTTAAGTAGATTCTCCCCAATGCCTTCCGCGAATTTAGAAGGCGTTGAAAGATTTGAACAAAGCCAAATATTTGTCAACTCTCTATCTCAAGAGATTTTATTGGCAGGTCTTAATATCTTTGGGATCGCGCCAGTACAGACTTCTCCGCGTCCACATAAGGCCAGTTTCAATTCTGGGTAATGTCCTTCGGTCACGAAAATGCGCCAGGTGCCTTCCACAACATTATGTGCTAAATCCTTGCCGAGGAATGGGGCACATTCGCGGTTGCGTACCCAGACCACATAATCCTTCATTTGGCTGACTGGCAGGAGAACCTCTCACAGCTAGCCCTCGTTTTCGAACGTTTGTCCATCTACGCACTTTCGGTCTCACCTCAAAAATGCAGTTTCGGTCAAAACACACTCTTATGTTGGACATGTTGTCGATGCCAGCGGAATTCACCGCAACCCTTTCATATCGAAGCAATTAAAAACGCTACTTCTTCATGCACGCGAAAGCAAGTGCGCTTTTTTTCGGGATATGCAACTGGATGGAGGAATACGTAGCGAACTCCTCAATCATGCTAGCCTCCTTGTCAAACCTGCTCTTCAAGAACCGCGAAAATCGCATTGCAAACCCCGATAAATCTCAGCTGCCCAGATCCCTCTTAAAAATTTATTCACCAAACCAGCGCAAGTATCCGAGAAATTGGTGTCATCCTCATTCAGGAGAAGACCAATGGTCGTATAATTTCTTTCGCAAGTGCTAAATTCTCGACCAACGAAGAAGGCTACCTGTGCAATGAGCAGGAGTGTCTCGTAATTGTGTGGGCAATAAAGCAAACAATCTTATCTTGATTAAAAATGCCTGAATGTCGGTAGTGGTGGGAAAGTATGAGACGGGGAAATAAGAAGGGCATGAACGAAGGGAAAGTTACGGGAGGGTTAGTATCGGATAGGATATTTTTATGTGAAGGAATCTACAGGTTAAAAAACAGGGGGGGGGGCAGTAGATTAAGTATGGGAAAGACAGTAAGAGAGGGAAGTGCAAAATAGGGATGGGTAGAGGGCAGTTAGTTGTGGGGAAGTATGGAATATGAGTAGGGTGTGGGGTGGCATACAGAAAAGTAGGGGGAAGTAGCGAGAAAGTATGCGGAGGAATGTACAGTTGGATGAGAAGGGAAGGTGCAAGATTGAGAAGTTAGAAATGTGTAGTAAGGGTATTTGGGATGAGCCAGTTGGTGAGGAGCTGTGGTGATGGATGCTGGAAGTGGAAGAGGAATGAGTAAGTGAGGGGTGGGATAGTAGTGTGAGGAGGGGGAAAACTTGATCTAAAAAAATAGTGGGAAATTCTTATACAACACTATAAACGATTTTACAGATGTTTAAAGAATTTTGTCCACTTCCTTATCCATCCCGCATGGTAGCGCTGCCTGGATAACATTTATTTCAGGCTGGTGATCAAGACGTTTCGTGTCTTTCCTTGAAGATGGTATTTCAGCTGAAAGATCTTGAATAGCATATGACATATTTTTCCACCTAGTTTTTTGTCAGCAAGTTTTCTACATTTTGCATTGAAATCCTTATCCTTCATATTAAAAAGTTTTTCTGAAGCTTGTGTTGCCCTGTACCCTTTATTGGAGGGGGATCAATATAAACCAAGCATTTTGAGAATTATGAAAGTTGAAAAATAGTCAAATTTCCTAACAAATAAATTGATTGTCAACCGAAAAGGTACATTTTCATCCTCTTTAATACTTCTTTCCAATAAAATAGTTACAATTTTGTTACAAAATAGTGAGTGTTTGGCCAAGATGAATAATTTACTAGCGAAAAGAACAGATTTTCAACAAAATGATAAATTTTATTATTTTTTTTTTTAATTTTGAGCTAAAAAATATAAATTTTCTATTAGGAATGGAATACATTTCTCAGTTCAAAAATTCATTTACAACCAAAAAATTAAGCAAATTTGGAATAGAATGGTTAAATTTCTAAGGCAAAAAATTAATTTTCACTCAAAAAATAAAAAAGATTTTTTGGCATAATAATTAAATTTTCAATCAAAGAAATGAATTAAACTTTCAGTTACATAATTTAGAGTAATTTCCAACTTGAAAAAATTTATTTTCAGCCAAGTTGAATAATTTTCTTTCAAAAAAGGCCAATTTTCAACCAATATAGTTGAATTTCAAACTGTAGAAGCTGCATTTTTTTAAAGAATTGAATAATTTCTGCAGTTTAAAAATACATTTTTAAACCAGAAAAAAGGAACAAATTTTCAATAACTTAAATTTTCAGTTAAAAAATTTTTTTTTCAACTAAAAAACTTCCATGCAAAGAAGTTAATTTTACCAAAGGCAGATGCAAGAAAAAGAACGGTATATTTTTTTTCAGTTAAAAGATTATTTTTTTTCTAAAACAAAGCCACAAATATTTTCTTCGTTGAAAAATTAATTTTGTTGTTGTTGAAAGTACCACTACTTTTTTTTCAAATGTACTTTTTTCCTTAATAATTGTTGATTTCAGGGGAAAATTGATTTCTTTCGTTGAAAATTTAATGTATTGTTGAAAATTCGTTATTTCTTCTTCTTGTATAAAATTCATGTTTTCCGTATGAAATTCAACTACTCTGTTCAAAATTGATTTTTTCCAGTTGCGGATTCATAATTTTCTTGAAAATTCATCTATTTGGTATAAAATTGAACTATTATAATTGAAAATGAATTTTTTAAACTAAAAATGCAATTATTCTATTTTTGGAAAAAAACCTTTTTAGTTACAAATTCAACTGTTCCGGAAAAAATGTATGTCTTTTGTTGGCAATTCAACATTCTTAATCAAACACTCATCTTTTTGTTGAAGATTCATTATTTTAATTGAAAAAGCATTTCTGTGATTGAAAATTCAACTGTTTTGTTTAAAATTAGTTTTTGGTCAAAAATTCATTTTAATCTGAAAATTTCAGTTTTTTATTGAAAATTACTCTTTTTCAGTTGAAAATTCAACTATTTGGTTAAAAATTAATGTATTTTGATTGTAATCCATCTATATGGTAGGAAATTGATCGCCTTGGTCTCGAAAAATGAGAAATTTTATTTTTTATAAAAAGAAATTAAATTCTTTCTTCTCCAAGACGTATTGCATCTTGGTAAAGCTAGGATCTAAGTTTGAAATAATTGAAATAATTGAGCTAATAATTATTATTATATTAAGATATAAGTGAATATATTATATCATATATTATTATAATAATTTTTATAATTACAACTACTGAATAAATTGCATTAATTTGAAAATATGAAGAGATAAAACCAGGAGTGTGGAAATGATTCCACCTCTGTTATCTAAGAACATACTGTTTATTTTAAAAATGGGGTGTTTATTTGAGAAAGCTTCTTATCGAAGAATATGAAGTAGCTTGAATTATAAATGAATAGAGAACAAACGGTTTCTATATTGAATATTTTTTTCAGCGAAATAAATAACATGATAAAAAATATTTATATTAATCAAAAGTATTTTATTATTTATTTCTAATTTATAACTTAACAATTTATTAATTTTCCAGATTCCAGATCTTTATCATACGAAAATTTTTCTGTGTTGGCAATTTTATTTCCAACATTTTCTCATACGGTATTATCACAAACTTTGAGGAATTTTAATATTTAGGAATTTGAAATTATCCGCCATTTTATAATTTCAGAAATTTTTTAATTTGAAAATCTTCTTTTCCGTAATATTCATCAATTTCATTAATTATTAATTTTCATAATTCACGAGACAGAAAAATCCCCAAAAAAATAAAAAAATTTCAAACCAAAAATTCCAGAATTAAAAAGTTCGAGAATCTAAAAATTAAGAAATATCTTTAATAACAAAGAAATTCTAAACTAAAAAACATATTTCGGACAACATCGCTGAAGGCAAAAATAATTTTTTTCTACGAGTGAAGTCAGATGGAGGTATTTAAAAAAAAAAAATTTTACAAACAATTACAAAAATTGTTAAGATATGATTTATATACAAGTCTAAAAACATTATTACTTTTTCACATATAATTTAAGTGAAAACACAGGGCTTTTGTATTTAGAAATGATAAATCTATAGTTGAGTTTTAAGCGATGATATTAACTTTTGAAGAAATTCATGATTTTTCTTTACCCAAAAAGTATATTTTTCAAAAAATATATATAAATTTCCAACAAAATAGTTGAATTCTAAACCAAAAGTATAAATTTTCAACCAAAAGTGGAATATATAATATTTGAGTGTTGAAATTTCAGGCAAAAAATATGAATTTTCAACCAATGAAATTAATTTTCTACGAAATAGTCGAATTTGTCAACAAGCAGAAGACAAGGAATTTTTAACAAAATATCGAAAATTTCAACCAATGGAAAGAACTTTTAACTGCAGAGATTAATTTTTCATCCAGAAAGAAGAATTTTCAATGAAATTTTCATGAAAATACTTAAATTCTCAACTATTCTATTTATTTTCTACCAAATTCACCGAATTTGCAGCAAAATACATAAATTTCCTACCAAATAGTTGAATTTTCAAACAAAAAAGATGAATTTCTAACTAAACAGCAAATAATTAAAATTTTACTCAAACAAATTAATTTTCAAGCGAAAAGGAAAAAGAAGTCATTTTCAACGAAATATTAGAATTTTGAATAAGATATATATGAATTAGTCACTAACTTGATGGATGTTCAACTAGAAAAATTAATTTGAAAAAAGTGGTCAAGCTTTCAACCAAATAGTTGAATTTTCCACTAAAAAATACGATTTTCAACAAAATTCTTGAATTTTCAACCAAATTGATTAACTAATTTTCACAATAACTGTTAATTTTCAACCAAAACGTTTTGATTTTTGATTAGACATTTTCATTTTTAAACAAAAAAATAATATCTGTATAAAAAGAGCTGAATTTTGGAACCAAAAAAGCGACTTTGAACTATATTGTTGAATTTTGGGAAAAAAGTTAAATTTCCAACCTAAGATTATTTTTTTTAACAAAATACTTGAATACTCAACTACTTTATTGATTTTTTACCGAATTAACGAATTTTCAACAAATTAAATACATTTTGCGCGGAATAGTTGAGTTTCAAAATGAACAAGATAAATTTCTAACCAAAAATGGAATAGTTGAAGTTTTAGATCAAAAAGTTAATTTTTAAATAGTAAAAAAAATTTCTAAAGACTAGTTCTGTTTTAAACAAAATAAATCAATCTTCAACCAAATAGTTGAATTTTCTACAAATCAAGATGAATTTTTACCTAAATATGGTATAGATCAATTTTTAGTTAAAAAAATGTTCCAGCTGAAATTACGAATTTTCTATAAAAACGTGAAACTTACACCAAAAAAGGTTATTTTAGACCAAAAGCATTTCAATTTTTCATTAGAAAGTTTCATTTTGAATCGACAAAAAAACATTTCTACAGAAAGAGATAAATTTTCAAACCAAAAAGGAAGAAAAATATTTCATCAAAATTGTTGAATTTACATGCAAAAAAAATCAACATAACAGTTGAATTTTAAACGAAAATAGACGACTTTTAACTAAATACCCAAACTCTCAAATATGTGAATGTTTTTCTGCCAGATGGGCCAATTTTCAATAAAATGACTAAATTTCTAACCGAGCAGTTACATCTTAAACAAAGATAAAAAATTGAATTTTCGAATAAAATTTTTTTTTCAACTAAATATGTAAAAGTTATTTTGAATAAAAAGTTACATGTATATACAAAAAGAAATCAATTTTGAAACCAAAAAGGAAAACATATTTAATTAAATTTTTTGAATTTTCAAGCCAAAAAGTTGAAGCTTCAACAAAGCAGTTCAATTATCAATCAGAAAAGACGCTTTTTAATAAAATTGTTGAATTTCTAAGACAATAATTAAATTGAGAACCAATGAATTAAGTTTGTAATCAAAAAAGAAAGAAAGAATTTCCAACTAAAAAGTCAAATTTTCATGCAAAGAAATCAATTTTTAAGTAATATGGTAAATCTTGAATTTTCGATACGCTGGTATGAATTTTTTACAAACAGTTGAATTTCCAACCCAAAAATGTGGATTTTGAACGAAAAATTTAATTCACAAACGAAAAAAAAGATGATTTTTCTCAACGGCAAGATGAATTTTCGAAAAAAAGTGTTATTCATATTGTTGAACTTTCAAGTAAAAAAGACAAATTTTGAAGAGTACAGTTGAGTTTTGAACCAAAGAGAATAAATTTCTGACAAAATTGTTGAATTTTCAACAATATAAATCAATTTTGATGCAAAAGTGATTAATTTTTAATCAGAAATTAACTAGTAGACTTTTCAACCGAAAACAATGAATTTTCGACCAAAAATAGTTTTTCATATTGGTGATCCGTTGGAAAACTGTGATTTCAAACTATAGGCAATTCTAATATAATGTCATAAACAATAATAAATTTTCAAATGTGTGATTAAAAATGAAACCAGTTTTATAAAAATTCAACTATTTTGTTGAAAACTAAGGTATTTTGTCAAAAATTCGTTTTCTTGGTATAACCTCAATTTCCTTTGTGGAAAATCCATCTTTTTAATGTAAAAATCCATCTTTTTCGATGAAAATTCAACTTTTTGTAGATAATTCGTCTTTTTCTTTTCAAAATTCGAAAACTTACTTGAAAATTGATGCATTCTTTTGAAAATTCATATTTTTAATAGAACATTATTCTTCTGTGTGGAAAAGTCTACTATCAACTATTTAGTACTCAATTCATATATTTTTATTGGAATTCGTCCTTTGGCTCAAAAAATGAATCTTTTTTGTTGATGATTCATCTTCGTTGTTGAGAATTCAACTATTTTGTTAAAAATTTGCTTTTGCTTTCGTTTATTTTAAATGGTTCAAAATTCGTCTTTTGGTAGAAAAGTCATCGTTTTAGCAGATAGTTAAGCTATTTTGTTGAAAATTAATTTTTTTCTAATTTAACTGATTGAAAATTCGTTTTATGGTTGAAAATTCATCTTTCAATTTTTCAGGTTGAAATTCCATTAATTTTGCAGATAATCTTAAAATCTTAGAAATTTAAAGTGTTTCATAAACTTTTAATGCGGTTAGTCCACAATTTTTTTCGAATTTTCATGAATAACGTAGGGCAATTTGTCCGAATTCACACAAAAATAAATTTCTTCTTTTAAAAATTAGCCATAGAATACGAATAGAATATTACCTTTTAAATATGACCCCCATAAGTCTTTTTTATAGAGTCCCAAATAAACCCCACGAGTAAAAAAATGGGTTTTGCAAGTTTTTAGCGCTAATTATGTTTTTTTTTTCAATGAAAATTGTTTTTCACACATAAAATACTATTTTACACCGTTAACTAGATGTTTCCATAATTTTTTAGCACAATTTATTATTGTTTTTGGAAATTTTCTCTTAGAATAGAAATAGAAAGTCGCGATTTTTTCTGAAATTTGCAATTTTTTGTTCACTTTTCACATCGAGTGAGTTAAGTAATTAATGAAAGTTGAAAAAATTATTTGTTTAAGCAATTTATCATTATTATTAATGTTCAATTTAAATAATCCTAGAAAGTTGCGGTTTTTTCTGAAATCTTTAGTTTAGCTTTTGCTTTTTAGTAATGAACAAGTAATAAATGAACCTCGTCAAGAATCATTTTTTGAGTAGTATTTCACTTTTTTAGGTAAATTATTTTTGCTCTTTTCCTTATGTTTAAAAAAAATAATTTAAACAAAAAAGCTATCTTACACAAGATTCAAAAATAAAGTATGGAAAGGAAAGCAAAATCTATTCACAAAAAGTAAAGAGATTGTTTAAAACATATTTTTATAACAAATTGTTGAAACATGTATAGACAATAATAATTTCTTTGAACAATTATTTTTGCTACACTAAATTAAATGTTTACTCATTCCAAGTGAAAAGTGAACAAAAAGTTGAAATATTCTGAAAAAAACGCAGTTTCTAGCATTATTCAAAGATAATATTATCAACAATAACAATAAATTGTTTTAACAATCATGTTTTATAAAAATAATAAATGATTACCGCTGTTTAACTAAAAATTGGATAAATAGTGAGAAAAAAAACACGACTTTTCATGTCCATTCTAAGAAAAAATTTCTTGAAACAATAATACATTGTGTGGAAAATCTATTTAAACATCTAATTATCAATATAAAGTTGTTTTATATGTATCAGAAACAATTTTCGTTAAAAAATCGCAAAAAATCATATAATTAGAGCCAAAAACTCGCAAAACCCATTTTTTCACTAATGGGGTTTTATGGGTTCCTATAAAACAGACTTATGGGGGTGATATTTGAAAAGTATTTTTATGGGAAATAATTGTTAAGCTCCATGAGGCTAGCGCCACCTATGAATATAATTTTAAAAAAATGTTTTTTTTTTCGTGTGTATTCAAACAAATTTTCGGTCGATAGTCATAAAAAATTGAAGAAAAAAAATTTCAAAATAATTTTGGACCACCATAATAATCAAATCTGAGGCGTAGTTCATGAAATCGTAATGATCTTTGACTGTCTTATTTTCCTAAATTTAAGATTAAGAGTTTAAATATTTATAGATCATTTCTAGTTTTTGAGATTTTTTTGGTTTCTCGTATATTTTGGAAAAAATAAAATTGTTAAATTAGAGGAAGTATATTAATTGTTTTAGAGCTATATAATATATATTAGTTCAAAATTGGTAAAAAAAATGTGAATAGTGATAAATAGATAAGTTTAATGAAAGAGGGCGATTGTGTAAGATTGTTAGTTTTATTCAAACAATTAGAAGCTGATTGCGTTACTTGTAGAAAGACAACGTCACCTCCAGCAAGATTTCTTATCCTGTTATTTATTTTCAAAATTATGACATTGAATCATTTACACTCTCAATGTATTTAATCTTCCTAAATTCACGTGTCATGTCTAGATTCGCCGAAAATATTTGCTTAATTATGAATTTTAATTGACAGCAGATTATTATATTCCGTTTTTTTTTACATATAATTCGTTATAGTTATATTCAATATTATTGAGGAGACTGTAATTGAATTGAATTAAATTTTAATTTGTGAAATGAATATAAAAAGAACTTCATTACTTAACACGCGAGGAAAATTTCCATAAAAACGTTTCAGATACAAAATAACCGATCAGGGAATAAAATATTCGATTGTTAATTAAAATTAAATAAAAATTTCCATTTTTGTCTTATGTGGAAGGAAAAACGTTATATGTGTTTAAGAGCTTTCGAATTAAAAATTACTTCCATGGACACGATCCATATTTCTAATTTTTTGTCAACTACATTTTATTTTAGATATATAAGGATTTTTAAAATAAATTTAAAAATGTTTAAAAAGTAATTTCAATTTCTGAAATCAATTTTCTTCTTTGAAAAAGACCTCTGTTCCCATGATACGAAACATGACCATGGATAGTCTAAATTTTCAGGATGAATCTGAAATCTATTGATAAAATATAATTGATAAATATCAAAATCCTCATCAAATAAAATTCAAGCACGGTGGTATGGAAATTTTCATTGTTGTCAGCTAACAATTATTTATATAGCAGTTTCGTAATCATTCATTATTCCGTAGAATTTAGTGTTCTCATACTTGTAAATAGACTACGTCACATCCAGCAAATTAAAATATTTACAAGTAATCTTTCTGAAAAATGATGAAATGTGAACGAGAATGGGAATTATTTACACACATAATCTATTTTACCTCGATTTATTCACGCCTCGTGTCTAGGTTCGGCGAAAATATTTGTTTAATTTTAAAAACATTTTAATTAGCATCAGCTTATTTCATTTCGTAATTAATTCTTAATATTTCTATTCTGTTCGCTTTTATGCCATATTATTCAGGAATATGAATAATCAGATAATAAGGAATCTTAATTACAAAAAAAAAAAAAAAAAAAAAAAAAAATGTTTGTGTTATGTTATTGCTGGACCCCCACCGTCACTGACCGTTTTAGGGTATTTTGAATGATTTCAAAGAATTAATTTATGTTTCACAATTTTTCAAGTCGTTTTTCGAAAGTCGATGAAATTTTTTTGCAAACATCGAAATTCCGAAAATAGCAGTGGTTCTGTAAATATATAAAGTCAATTTATTTAAATCGAATTTTTTCGTTTGGCAGAAAAAAATGCACGTTTTTCGTCAAGGCAACACCTGATAAGAAAAAAGTGGACGAAACAACATTCTTTTTGAAAATTTGTTATAAAAAATTGCATCATCATACTGCTATGTCGCGTTGTTTTTGATATTTTTTCCGAAAATATGACATTTATTATATTGAACTTTTTTTTAACAATACAATTTTACGGGGTCATAAGAAATAAAGTAATTAATTAAATTGAAAACAGTAAATTATCGAACAAAATCTTGAACATGTTTCAAATAAATCTATCCTGCATTTGAATAATTTCATTAATTTGAAAAAGCACAAAGCTCACTTTTTCAAAACTTTACTGTGCTTACATTTATTAATTTTCAAGCATGTCATATATTTTTCTAGTGTATATGTATGAGTAGAAAAGCCCCGAATATCTGAAATAATTCTCCCGAAGTTTCTGTAAATTGAAATTTTTTTTTTGAAAACAGGGTTCTACTAGATCTAAAATATTTCCTAGAGAAAATGCATTGAAGAATTTTCAAAATTTTTGGAAACGAGGAAGACCCCGAAGAACATGAAAATAATGAAACGCATCATGTCAAATCTATGAGATTCTTCTTGACAATTTGACAAATGTTAAAAAATATTTCGGAATCTTTTCAAATATTCTCATCAAAACTAATATCTCGACAAAATACATGAATTTTCAACATTTCAACATTTTTATCGAAGAAGATTGATTCAATACCAAAAAATTGTAATTTTTGAAAAAACATGAATTTTCAATCAAATAGTTTCATTTTCAACGAGAAAAAATAAATTATTAAGCAAATGTGGAACAGGTAGATTTTAAGTCAAAAAATAATTATTTTCAACTAAAGAGGTAAAAACTATTTTTCAACAAAATAAATGAATTTCTAGCAGAAAAATAGAACTTTCTACAAAACCTTTGAATTAAGTCCAAAAAGTTAACTTTAAAACATTTGCATTTTTGATAAGACAGTTACATTTTGAATGAACAGTGACATTTATAAAAAAAAAAAAAATATATGAATTTTGAGACCAAAAAGAAAAACACACTCCATTGAAATTGTTGAATTTTCAGACCAAAAACTTGAGATTTCAACAAAGCAGAGCAATCTTTAATTAAAAAAGACGCTTTTTAAGAAAATTGTGGAATTTCCAACAAAATAATTAAATTGAGAAACAATGAAAAAACTTTCCAATCGAAATACAAAACAAAAATCTAACAAAAAAAATAAATTTTCAAACAAAGAAATCAATTTTTAAGTAACACATTCTATTTTCTAAAATCAATTTTATTATGGTTAAATCGCTTTCACAATTCAAATGAAAAAAGCAAAGTTTGAGAAAAATAAAAAATAGACTCTACAAAAATTGGTTTGTTTGTAATAAAAACAGTTATCGTTTCTTATATTTTGAGTTAAATTTCAAAAATAAAGAAAATTTTTTGTTGCAACGACCCCATTGCTGAGAAAAAATACATTAATTTATTTAGGGCTGTAAATATAAATTGAAAGAACTTTCTAGAAATAGGTGACAAGTGAAGAAGTTTAATCTAAGAACGTGATTGCGTAAAATTTCTAGCTTTATTTAAACAACAATAATGTCATACTGTGAAACTTGTGAAAAGGCTATGTCAGCTTCACCAACATAAAATTTTACAAGTCACTTATTTAATGAAAAATTAGAATTAGTTGCACAATTAATCGAACACACACACACAAATCTCAAGAATTTCTTAGAACGTTCTTTTCGATATTTTTTAATCGAGAAACGTTTAATCAAAAACATTGAATTTTTTTCGTAATTGTTATTTTTTTTTTATGAAAATTCAACTATTTGGTTGAAAACTCATGTATTTTTTAAAAATCGTCTTTTTGGTTCATTCCTCATTTTATATCTGAATTATAAATTTTTTTGCAATTCTGAATTGCAAGTCTTTTTGCAGAATTCTTGCTTCAGATCTGAATTCTAATTGTTTTATTGTTCGAAGATTTCCTGTTGCCAATCAGAATGTAGAAGTTTTTTAAGAATTTTGAAAAATTTCAACAGAATACATTAATTAAAGATCCTTAGGAGAATTTGAAATTATTTTATTTGTGGAAAATTAATTTGATCAGGATAATTAAAAAGATTTCGGAAGATTTTTGAAATTCATAAAAAAAAATTCTGGAAGATTTTGAGGTAATTTTTTTAGAGTTGACAAATTTTAACAAATTTTTAGGAATAATTCAAATCAGTTCAAAAGACATTTAGGATTTCAAGAAGATTTTAAGAGATTACAAATACTATTAAACTTTGAAGGGTTTCCAAAATTTAGTTCAAAGATAATAATGTAACCCTATAAAAAAATAAACTTCGAGAATCGATAATTATTACAAATTTTCATTTTGCATGAAAAATTATTGTCCCCTCAAATTATAAATTTGAATTTTTTTTTGCCAATTCAACTGTTTTGTGGAAAATTCATACCTTTCAAATGAATTCAACTATTTTTGATATAAAATACAAATAGTTTTATTTAAATTATTAAGTATCACATTTTTCGTTGAGAATTTATTTTAGGTTGGTTTAAAATTCCACTATTTGATGAAAAATTAACTTTTTTGCTAACAAATCATTTTTTTGTGTTCTACGAAATTAAAATTTTGGTTTTTAATTTGTCTTCTTTAGAAACAATTTAATCTTTTCAGTTAAAAAATGTAAGTAATTAAAATTTTCTTAATATGCATAGAAAAATGTTCTATTATTCTTTTTTTTCTGAAAATTAGTTTCATGAGAATATTCAAAGAGATTTCAGAACATTTGATATGGTCAAGATTTTGTTTGATCATTTAATGTTTTTAATTGAATTAATTATCTTATTGACTGCAAAGGTAAAAGTTGAATGTAAATTTTGTTGAGACTACTATATTATATTCTTCTTTATTTCTTATGAACCCATAAAATTGTATGAACATTTAACAATTTAACTTTTTTTTTCTCTCAGGTTTGAAGATTTATCTTTCCATAAAGGAATGGTTTTTTTTGTATTCAGAATGCAACTCTCTAATTAAAAATTAAAATGTTCCGGTGAGAAGTACGACACTGATAAGAGTCAAACCAATTAGTATTTTCTCTGAATAATCAGTGCATTTGACTAATTATTTATTGAGTTTTCATTGAATAATTAGTAAAAATCCTGACTGTCTTGACACAGTGATTTACTCCTTACTGATTTGAATTTAGAGACAATTCAAACAGAATTGGTTGAAATACTGTTTTTTGTATGTGATGTGTAGAGCCAACAACTCTTGGAATAGGGTTTTCGAAACTTCAAAAAAAAATATTTTCTCAAAAAAGAATTTCTTGAAAGTTTTTTGAAATTTACTACAATGTTAAGAATTTTATACAGTATTTGAAAAGGCTGTAGCTTGTCATCCCCAAAAAATTTGTGGGTTGGAAAAGGGTATGCTTATGAAAAATAAGGGACTAGTCATCCCGAATTTCGGGCAATGAGATACTTCGATTTGAAAAATATGATACTCAATTCTTTTTTTTTTGAATTACCCAATAATCATAACCTAATTATAATAATCCCAAATAATAATATATCTTGATATTTATAACAAAATTGATTTATCTTTCAGGGTTATTTTCCCGGTTGAATAGTTAGCAATTTCATCACACGACGATGATCTTCAAATCTATAAAATTATCAAATAAATCTTTTAGGAAATATTTGAAAGGGGTATCATCCAAAAGAATCTCTTTCATCGCGACTTACTTTTTGAAGTCTTGAATTTCTCTTTATGATTCATAAAAAGTCAATTCGAATCTTATAAAAATAAGGAACAGGGGAAAAATGCATGTGTAGCGCTTACGATGATCTGATTTGCGCGTTAAAAATGGAAGGTCACTAAATTGTAAATAAATTTGTGAGAGCTTATTTATTTTTTTATTTATGTGGAAATTTGTATGCACTAAATTGATGTTGCGGAAAATTCGTAATCTTTATTAGTAAATAAATAGTCAATACATATAACGTCATTTAATATGGTCAAGGGTTTATGAATAGTCTCCTTTTGTTATTTTTAAAACATGTGCTCAAATAGTTAAGAACAGTTTTATTGCTCCTTTGGCAATTGTAGTTAGAAAATTTGCAGAAAATTTAAAAGAATAAACTGAAAAAAGCCTCTAAAAGGCATATTCATGCAGTATGCAAATGATCGGGTTTTCGACAAGAATGTATGTCGGACCTCATGAACACGGTTTTTCAGAAAGGAAAGGACAATCAAAAATTTTCGATTTTAAGGATAGTAATTGTTTTTAAAATAATATATGTATATACTAAAAATCGTCTGGAGAGTTGAAACAATTTTCCGAAGACTACGATTGCTTCATAAGATTATTAACCTGTGCGTCATAGTTTGTAAGATTACGAAAGACAAATTATTGTCATTATTAGACAAAAATCTTTTCTTCACGTATAAATAATATTTGCATATTAATAGGTACGTATTGTGAAATGTGAAGAATTAAAGCATTTATAGTGAAACATGTGTTTAAATTTAAATCCACTACCAACACTTGTAAAACTTATCGTAAATAAAAATTCTTTTCAATTACGTAAACTATTTTTCGCCACTCGTCTAGAACGTGAAAGAAGACAAACAATTTCATCATCATACGAATTGTCAGGAAAATCATACGTTTAGATAATATCACGCTTTAAATTTATCCGAGAAGAATTTTTATATTTATTAATTATATTCAATCAATAAGCTTCAAATTCATCCCAAAAAGCTAGAAGGCTATGCCACGAATGTTTTTAAGCCATTCGAACAAAGCAATTTATTTAAACAATGAAAAAATTATTATTTTAGGAAATAAAGTTATTTCTTAAATAATGCACATATGAATGTGTGTATGTATGTATATTATGGTGGTTCAAAAGTGCATTGGACATTTTTTTTTTTTACTTTTTATGCATATCACCTGGAATTTTGTTAGAATACACACAAAAATAAATCCATTTTTTTTTTAGTTGAGAAGTAAGACAAAGAGACGTTTTTGTAATTTTTATTCAGAATCGTCAATATTAGGTGAATCGAGTTAAAACTCGACATTTCACTTCACAAATTAGTCAGAGAATAGCAACAAAATTATAGTCTACAAATATCACCCCCATAAGTCTCTTGGATAGGGTCCCAAAAAATCACCACAAGTGAAAAAATGGCATTTGCAAGTTTTTATCGCTGTATATGATTTTTTGAGGTTTCTCAAATCAAATCGTTTGTCTACTTTTCACCCGAAGTGAGTTAGTGATTATTTCAAGTTAGCAAAAATAGTTATTTAAATAAATTTTCAACTTTTTGTTAACTTTACATTTAGAGTGCGGTGATATTTAGTGCAACCTAACAAAAGTAATTGCTTAAACAAATCATTTATCAAATCTTCTCCTATAATAATGCTAAATAGTTGCCTTTTTTCCTGAAATTTTCAACTTCTTATTGTTATTATTCGACCTCTTTGGGTATAAGTTTATATAAATAAATTTTAAAAAATTCAAAGATTATGGAAAAAATTTTTATAGTTAAATCTTGAATAAAAAATCTCTATTTAAACTTAAGTTACTGATGTCTGCATCTGTCTTGTTTACAAGTATGAATTACTTCTCATCGTTTACCGAAAATACGTCATAATCGTATATTTTTTAACAAAATTTAGTATACAGATTTAAAAAACAAATAAATCCAATAGCTCTAGCCTATATACATGCTACATCATTCTTGAAACTTCGGGAGTAAATTATTTAGAAATAATATTATTTTTCATACAAGAAAAATAAATTACATAATTATTTTTTAAAATTTGAGTTTAGACTCTATTGTAGACTAAATTGAACCTTATATCATTGATATGTAATTAAAACTTTAAATGGTATTGAAAAAGTTATGTGGAAAAATTTTTGAATTTAAAAAATGACACCTTTTTTTCACATTTGTTCTAAAACCAACCTCGTGGTCTTGATATTTTTCTCCGGAAGTCATGCCCGGGAAGGGCTTACTCTGTGTAGGCTTGTCGACTGGTTCAAAATAAAAATTTTTTTTTTACTTGAAGATTCATCAGTTCAGTTGAATTTTTTTTTTCTTTTTTTTTGGAAAGATTAAGTATTTTGTTGAAAATTCGTTTCTTTATAAAAATGAATTTTTTTAAATGAAAATGTAGATATTTCATTATTTCTGAAAAAACTGGTATTTCCATTTTTGGGTTATAAATTCAACATTTTTGTTACAAATTCGTGTTCATGTCTTGAAAATTTGACATTTTGGATGAAAAGTTTTTTCTTAATCTTCCGAAAAATCTTTCTTGCTGGAGAACTCAACTCTTTTGTTGAAGATTCCTCTTTTTGATTCGAAAATTTGTCTGTTTTTGTTGAGAATTTCACCAATTTGTTAAAAATTCGTCTTTTCTGGTTTAATTCAACTCTTTTCGATTGAAAATTATAATATTGTTTTTTTAATACCAAATATTACAGTTTTCATTGAGAACTTATTTGTGTATGGAAGATTCATCACTGTAGTTGAAAATTTAAATTTTATTGAAAAGTCCCTTTTTTCGGTTGAATATCAATGATTGCAACTAAAAATGTAATTCTTCAATTTTTTGTTCTAAATTTATCACGTAATTATTATTGATCACCGAGGTGTAAAGTTGTAGTACTTGGTGTCGAAGAATCTCTCAGGGACAAAATGTGTTCTTTTTTTAGAAAACCTGTATGAATTTTGACCTAATTAAACTATTCGAGATTTCTTTTGGAACTCTGACAGAGTTTTCTGAACATCTAAAAAAAAATTGTTACTAAAATCGAATCTCCACACTTTTTATATATCTGGAAAAGTTTGATAAACATATGTGTTTATCTTTTGTGATATCTTCATCGTTAGGGAAAGACCTTAAGCAGAAACTGTGAAAAAAATATATCAGTTTAAAACCTGAAAAAAAAAAAATTTAATTTTCAACTACGAAGAATGAATTCGCAACCATATAAGAATTTTTTACAATTCCTAAATCCTAGATTTGTAAACCAATTTTGTTGGAAAATGAACAAATAATAATTTTCTGAATAATTCAAAGTTATTTGAAAAAAAAAACTTGGAAACTCGTCTCTTATCTATTGAAAAAAATTGTTGTTTTGAAAAATTTCCAAAATATACCGTCTTTAGCATGAATTTAATGAAAAAGTGATATTTTGCATTTTTTGGGGAATTTTCCGGGCACAATGGAAGGAGAGTGGGCCTCTCAAAATAAAATGTGATTTGATGAAAATTATTCCTTGAATACTCCTTAAAAGGTGTCTTTACTCTGATTCGCAATAAGTTGATAACAATTACTTCTTTTTGCTATTTTTTCGAAAATTGAGTTTCTTCCATTTAGGACCCCATGTTAATTTCAAAAGCCCGGGCACGGGCTGAACTAGTAAAAATATTACGGAATTTCTTTTTCCAGAAGAAGAAAAAATTGGGGGGGGGGGGTACAACCAACAATCGAAAATTTACTTTTTGGAAACCTGATGTCGTTGACAAATTGTAACATTTTCAATTCATTAATTTTCTGCACCACAAACTTTGTGTATCAAACGTTTTCAATAAATAATGTTACTTTTAGCATTCTTTTTTTTTTATGAAAGAGAGTAATTTTCTTGAGATCTATGGGTCAATTTCAAATGATTGTTTTGTAATTTTTTTTAAAGAAAATTGAGATAGCTTAGAGAGCATTTTCAATTTTAAAAAGATTTTGAAGAAAAATTTTGCAATTTTATTTTTGAAAATTGATTTCAAGGATTTATTTAGATATATTGAGGAACATTTCAAAAGATTTCTGAAATTGTCAAAGAAAATTTAAAGATTAGAAAGTTCAGATGGTCGGAAAAGATTAGAAAACGATTTTTCTCAAGATTCGTGTGAAAAATTTTCATGAATTTTTTATTTTGAAAAATGAACTTTGAGAGAAAATTAAGAAAGGTTTTTAAACATTTCAAAAGATTTCTTAGAAGTTTGAAAAGAGCGTAGAAGATTTTAAATCAAAAAAAGCTTTGTAAACTTGAAAAAAGTTTCAAAAGGTTTGAAGAAAATAGACAAATTTTCCTCACATTTGAAAACTTGGAAAAATTTACGAAAATTCAACAAACATTTTTTTATTTCTTTCAAGCTTCTAAAAGTCATGAATATCTCATCACAAGACTCGAATTTTCCTAATATTTTGTGAAATCCTATAGAATACAAAATTTGTATAAAAGTCTTCTAGATTCTTTTTTGACACATCTGGGATATTCAAAAATATTTTTTAATTTTCTCAAGAATTTTATAAAAACTATACTTATATAAATTTAAAAAGAAACTGAAACTGAAACAACAAATAAATAATTATTTGTAATTTTGATATTGTATTACTATTATTTTGTGTTATTTATCGTATTGAAGAGATGTTTCAAATCAGTGAATTTCCATTAGAAATTCAAGAGTGAAAATGAAGGGACACGTATTTCACTAATCGACCAAATTTTTTTTCATAATCATTTAAATAAAGCTGAAAAAATGATGAATTATTCAGATAAAGCTAAAAATTTCCAACTTTTTTTTCAAAATACCGAATTTTTTTGGTCATTCAATTAAAAATTTCGAAGTGACTCTGTGGAAGGTAAAATAGATAAAGTGCGTAAATAATCATAATCGTTCTATTTCGACGCAATAAAATTTGTAAGTACGTTATGTGAGAAAAGATGACGTAGGCTATTCACAAGTTTCACAATATTCCAATCTCATTGCTTCAATAAAGATGACAATTTTACATAATTGCGTTCTCTTATAAAACTTTTCTATTTGCGACACTTCTAATGTTTATAACTTTCTTTTAATAAATGTATAAACTTCCAAATAAATTAATAAATATATTTACAAATGTAGTTTTCCACTATGAAATTAGTGAATATTTTTACGAATTGAATTAGTAATTTTCTACTACTCTTTAGTCGTTTAGTGGCTCAATTTTCTCTAACTGAATCAGAAAATGTTCAGCAGTAATTAGTAAAACATTAATTTAAATTTGGAAAGTATAGAAAATAACTAAATTAAATAGATATTATCAATTTTAGTACATTCATAAAAAACTGTAATGGTTAGTCTAAAAAGCGTGACAAGGCTATAAATACTGCTGGTGGATTAATAAGTTGTTCGCATTATCAGCCTGATAAAATTTTTTTTTTTCATCTAAGAAACGAGATTCTATTTCTGCTTTATTGCAACCAAGAAACCTTAGCTTTTTTAAGATTTGAAGCTCTGAATTAAAGAAATAATTTTTTGAAAGATAAATTTTGTTGCATGTAAAATGTTCAGCTGTTAAAGATTACATGATATTTGGCGAAAGTTTATCTTACGATGGAATAAAAGCCGTCGTCTGCTACGTCCTTCGCAGTGCTTCGCAGCAATGGAAGAACGGCAAAGTATACGTGAAAACTTGAAAAGCTATAAATCAGGACACTAGATTTAGAGAAACTTTTTACTTACCTAATTGTTATTTTAAAAATAATTATACTTTATATATGCTTCCTGCCACAGTCGGTATTGTAGGTTAGAAACAAAACCAAAAATTAGGAATCGAATTATATTTGAAGTTGGAACATTCATTCAGTGGTGGATCTAGGTATTTGCCGCCACTGGGCTGACAGAATTTGCTGCTCTTGAGGCTGACAGAAATTAACTACTCGATTTTGAATCTGCAGTAAGACATGTACCCGAAAGTTTTGGGTAGGAATTCATAAACGAAACAATCCGAAATCTGTATTAGATCCAATCCAAAAAAAAGTTCTCAATTTCGTTCGATCCAAATTGGTTAAAAATTAATGCGACTCAATACGAACTTCCAATCCGAATCAGTCCGAACCAAATTTGCAATCAGAATGAATCCGAACTCGGATTGACAAACCGATTTTCAATCTGAATGAATCCGATTCAATCCGAACTCGGATTGATTCCGATTCATTTGGATTGAAAATTTGGTTCGAATTGAACCAGATCAATTTTTGACCGATTTCGATCGAACGAAATGTAAAACTTTTTTCGGATTTGTTCAGATTGATTCGGGGTTAGTTTGGATACAGATTTCGGAAACAAACTGAAAACAATAATAAGATTTCTAATATGATAGATAAGTTGCATCCTTAATTTATTTCAGCATAAATTTAAGTTTAAGGCTGCATCTAGTCAGCCCGAAAAATTGGGAGAGTTAGAAAAGATGATGGACTGCGGTCGTCCCGAAAGTTCGGGATGACTAGCCAAGCTTAAGAAAAATATTGGACTAGTCGTCCTGAATATCGAGACAAGACACTGTGTAAGTTTAAATAATAATTAATTAAAAATCAATCCTAATGTAAAAGTTTATTTAAAGTTTCAATCTCGATTTCAGTCTCAAAAATGGTTTTATGAATTAAATGTCACTATGTTCTGAAATCTATAACCAAATTGAAATGCAGGATCTTCATGCCTAATTTAAAAGTCTAACCAAATTAAAATATTCAAATCGGTTCGAAAATTCTTTTAAATTACGAGAATTCATACAGCAATAAGACAGGTATTTAAAAATAAATTATAAATACGAATTTTGTTCACAAAATAAAATGAACAAATAAGTGCAATTAAATAACACTTATATGGTAATTAGACTCTCTTTATTCAAGTTAGCAGAAGTTTTTTTTGAGATGAAAAAATTCGAAAGAATAATTATGCATACCATATATTGGATGAAAGTACATACTTCATATTCAACGAAATTCTAAACAAAAAGTAGTGTTGACGATGTACTAAAGTTATCACAGGTTCGATAATTAGAATTTAAACAAATATAATAATGAAATATTTTTATCAAGAAAAAAAATATTTTTAATGTTTAAAGTTTCTAAAATCATGGTTTAACTTTGAAATAACAATAATTGGAAAAAAAATATTTCTGGATGAAAATTGTCTTCAAATATTGTTATTTTAAATTCATACAATAATTTTAGAAACTTTGAAGGAGAAAAATATTTTTTTTTATAAAAACATTTGATTATTGTATTTTTAAGAAATAAATAATATTGATTTGAAAACAATTTTTTTATTGTTTCGGGAGTTTTATAATGCAAGAATTTTCCAGTTCGTATATTTTATAATTTGGCAATTTTCAATTTCTCTAATATCATAAACTGTTTGGGAACTTTTTATTCGGGAATTTCATTGTTTGGGAATTATATTATTCGGAAATTTTATTTTTTAGGATTTTCCAATCGTCCAAAAATTTTCATCCAAAAATATATTTTTTCAATAATTTTTATTTTGAATTCAAACGATAATTTTAGAAACTTTGATGAGAAAAAAAATATTTTTTATACAAATATTTGATGATTGTATTTTTAATAAATAATATTAATTGAAACCAATTTTTCCATTGTTTCGGGAGTTTTATAGTTCAGGAATTTTCCAGTTCGGATATCTTTTAATTCGGCAATTTTCTATCGGGAATTTGTAAAATTCGATAATATTATAAACTGTCAGGAATTTCCTATTTTGATAATATCATAAGCTATTCGTAAATTTTTTTTTCGGGAATTTTCCAGTTAGGGAAGTTTATTACATTTTGAAAAATTGTATTATTCGGAAAATTCCCAAATCGGGAATTTCAAAGAGTCGTGAATTTTATCTTGTAGAATTTTTCAGTCGTCCAAAAATTTTCATCCAAAAATATATTTTCTCAATAATTGTTGTTTAAGTTTCACGCAGTAATTTCAAGAACTTTAAACATTACAATTTTTTTGATAACAATATTTGGTCATTGTATTTTTAATGAATAAATAATATTCATGAAAAAATTTTTTCATTTGTCTAAATACGGGAATTTTGTAATAATTTTATAATTGAGGAATTTTCTAGTTATTTGGATTTTCAAGAATTCGGCAATTTTATGTCAGGAATTTTATTATTCGGGAATTTTCCAATTCGGTAATATAATTATTGGGAGATTTTTTAATTCAGGAATTTTACAGTCTCGAGAATTTTTCAGTCTGCCCGATTTCTCTAGATAAGTGTATTTGCATAAATTTTTCATTTCGAGAAAGCTATTTAATTAAATAATAAAATCATTACACATTTTTTATGGATTTTATAATCTAATTGAATAGTTTCCAGAAAATAAAAACTAATATCCAAATACACTCATGGTGAAAAACCATTTTTTTCTGAGATTTGAAAAAAATAAAGTTTTGTCCCTCAGCTTGCAGACATCTTTGATTTCACACACCTAACCTGAAATACCTGATAGAATCAAAGATTCTTTTCCATCAATATTATCGTAATATAAAATGTTATCTACTGTACAAAATTAGGATTTTCAATTCACATTCAATATTCTTGATAAACATTTATTTAATAACTTTTTAAAATAAAATTTGAGCCGATATGAGTTGTAGTTGTTCAGAAATCATCTTTTAGCTTTGAAATTTTACTTCGTAAAAAGGCTTTTATATTGAACTGCAACACCGACGGATCTCGAAACTTTCAAAACGGAAATTCATATCTCATAACTTGTGAATTATGGTTAAGATCATAGTAAATATGGTGACTTTTTAGAATGTTGTCGAGTGCTTATTTATTGACAGTCATACAAAATATATAACCATTCGTCCGCGATAAGTGCAATTATTTTAAAAATGGAATGGTAATAAGTGCAATGTTTTAAAAAATCTCGTGTCCTCATTTCCAGACCAATTCCACCTATACTTTACACTGTTCTTTGCACTGCTGTGAACTACATAGGAGAAGACGCTTTTCTGTACTGACAAACAACTGCCAAATTATTTCGAGATGGTTTAAAAACACGAAATTATCTGAATTTCGTGTAAAGTTTATTCTACCAGGTTAATTTTTGTTGCAGTGAAACTTTCGTCGGATATCGATGTAAAGTTTATCTTCCGTTTTTTCTGTGTGCAATTCAAATACTTATTTTCTAAACTACTTTTTTGAATTTATTACGTGAAAAATTAGGCATTGCTGATTGGCTAGCGTACCAGAAGTAATACCCAGCCAAACAATGTTCCAAGCTACACAAAAAAAAATTTAATTTTTATAGCGATTTTCGAGCAATATTTACCTGCAACAACAATTAACTTTAAAATATGTAGAATAAATTGAGACAATCTTTTTTCTTGATGAAATATTTAACAAACAGTGAAGCGAAAAATGGTGTTTTAAAGGATATTTGGAATTTTAGAAAAAAAAATTTATTAATTTGAAGTTTGGAATAATTTGAAAATAGTCAAAATAGAATCCACAAGATTTTAAAGCAATTTGGAAACAATTCGAGACGACGATGTTTGACAACATTATTTGGAGAGTATCTAGAAAAAGATCATAACAGTTGAAAAAATTGATGGAATTAAAAAAAAAATGAATTTTCATTTCAATTTTCGAATTCTTCTCAGCAAAAGAATTCCATCAATTCGATATTAATTCGATATTAACCAATTATATGAATTCAGGAAGAAATGATTAGAATTTTACAGAATTAAAATGAAAGCAATTGAAAAATATCATTAAAATTCACTGAAATTATTAAATTCGAAGAGAATCTCGAAAAAATCAAAACAGTTGAAAAAAATTGATGAAATTGATACGAATCTAAGATAAATTTAGAAGAGTCCAAGATTCATTGAAAATATTTTAAGAGTAGACAACAACATTCTTGAAATTGAAAAAGATTAAATTAAATTAAAAGTCTTTGGTCCAAAGAAATAGTTGTTTGTTGCAAGGAAATTTTTTACATGTTTTACGTTTTTTCTTTGAAATTTTGTTCCAACTTCAAATACCAGTGACTAAAAAAATATATTTCCCAATGCAAAAGCTCAATAAAAAAAAGCATTTTATCACAAGAGCAATAACTTGAAAAATCTGCTATTTACATTCTTCAAAAAAAAAGCTGGCGTTGAGAATCTTTTTAAACTTATTATTGCTTTAATTTGGATAATAATTAGAAAAAAACATTTAATACAAAAATGGTTATTTATCAAAATATTCAAATGATTCCTTTTAAATAAGTAAATTATATTTATTAAAAATTGATTTTTATATAATTATTTGAATTTAGGAATTTTCTGGTCATGGGAATCCGAAAAAGTCGGTTATTTCGTAATTTGGGGATTTTTCGGTTCTCTCGTGAAACTAATAATTAATTAATTAACATGATCAAATTCTGAAAAAAATATATAGAATTCACGGTATCAAGAAATTTAAGAAAATTTGAAATTCTAGAATAATAAAATATTCATTTATTCCGAACTCTCTTGATTCTTGGTGATTCAGTTTCTCTGATAATAAATTTTTGTCAATAGACGCCACATTCTAGAAAACGACATATTTTTAGAAAACAGAGGAGAAATCAGTTCTTATCGTATAGTTTTATCTCCTCCTTACATCTTGATTACTTCAAATTATTCGATAATTTATATCATTAAAATAATAATTAGAAGAATAATGGATATATTTTTAATATATTATTTTAATTTTAATATGATGATAATATTTATTATGATGTTTTGCATAATTCGGTATTTTTCTAAATGTAAAAAAATGTTTTCTTTCCAACCACTGTGAAATTCTCAAATGGGACAATTCCTGAATAATGAAATTCCGACAGTAAATTGCCAAAGTGTAATATATCCGATCTAGAAAATTCCTGGATTCAAAAAATTAATTTTTTCCATAAATGTTATACATTTATTGAGAATTCATTATCTTTATAAAAAAAACTTCTTAAAATGTTCAAGGTCTCTAAAATTATTTTTTGAATTTGAAATTAAAATAACGGAAACAAATCCTCATCCAAAAATTTATTTTTTCAATCATTGTTATTTCGAAAGTAGTTTATGCGTATCAGGCATACTTTGCCGGATTTCAATTTTCTGTTCCGGCATATTTTCAATTACGTCATAATTTTCCATAAATTCTCATGAATCTCATCACTTTCCGAAAATTTCATAAATATCTACTTTTATACGTTTTATTTCACACAAAGAAAAAACATTCGAGAAGAACTTGAATCGCTAAAATATCAATTTTTAAATGGGAAAATTAATTTTTGGCGAAAAAGTTGAATTTTCACCAACAAAAAAAGCAAAATTTCAACAAACAATTCTCAACAAAAAAGTTGAAATTTCAAACTAAACTGATGAGTCCTTAACCAAAGAACTGGAACAAAGTAATTCAATTTCTAATGAAAAAACTGAATTTTCTACAACAGCAAATAAAAACATTAAAGAACTTATAAAAAAACAGTTAAATTTTCACACCAAGAAATTCATTTTTAACTACACTGATGAATCTTTAACCTAAAATGTACAGTAGTCTAATATTGAGCAGAAAGAATAAATTTTTAACTAAAAAGGAACGACTTTTCAATAAAACAATGCGATTTTCTGAAAAAATATATGTATATTCAACCAAGAGGATTAACTTTCTAACAAAAAAAGTTGAATTACCAACAAAACATGATTGATTTTCAACTACAAATGTAACAAAGATGTTGAATTTCTAACTAAAAGCGGACATTTTCTACCCCAAAAAAAAACAACAATAACAAACGAATTTTAACCAAAGTAGTTAAATTTACAGGCACAGAAATGAATTTTCTACAAAAACTATCAATCGTTCACCAAAAAGGTACATTTGTAACTTAGTAGTTGAATTATCACGAAGAAAGATGAATTTTTAACCGAAAAAGAAACAATTTCCATCACTGAAAATTACTTATTCTGAACAAGTAAAAACTTATTTGATTTAAAAATATGAATGTTCAACCCAAAACATTAATTTTCATCTACATATGTAACACTTCCATTTTCATTCAACGTAACTAATTTTCAACAACAAAATTTCAGCAAAATAAATTTCCCAAGTAAGGAATATTTATCAAGCAATAAAGAAAGAAATTGTTATAAAAAATGTGGGATTTTGAAACCAAGAAGACAAATCATCTATACGAAACAATTGAATATTCTACCATCAAGTAGCTATTCAAAAAAAAAAATTGTTTCATTTTAGAAGAGAAAATCGAGTTTTTATCCAAAAATGAATTTTCGTGCAATAAAGAAAGACATAATCGACCGAAATATTGAACTTTAAAAACAAATGAACAAATTCTCTGCAACATAATTCAATTTTCAGCCTGAAAATATAAAAAAAGTTTCGGGAACAATCGAATCGAAAATTGCGCGGAATTTTAATTCTAGTTGAAAAACATGTTATTCGGAATGAGTTTAAACTCTGGTCAATAAAACCTTGATAAGAAAAAAATATACGTTTCATACGTGTTTATCCTATGAGTTTCATGATGCCATACTTCCTCACCCCTACACTTGCTAACCCATCTCATGCCACCCTACCACAGCAGTCTTTTACATGCCCTTCCCCATCACTGCCCCACCAACTTTGAATGTGGACAAGGTAATTTTCTCAGAAATTTCAGTATATAAGTGGCCCAAAAACAGTGTCTCGACATCATTAGGAACAGAAAGAAGTGAAATTACTGTTTCTACTAAAAGTCTTACTCTCTGCTTTTTTTGCGAAAACTCTCAATTACATTCATCATGAAGCTCTTCATCCTTGCTTTGGTGGCAATTTCTGTTGGTAAGTATAAGTGAAGAAATTGAACTAATTAAAGCAATTCCTTTCTTGGGGTCATCCACAAATTGCAACTTCTGTTTGAGGATTCATCGTTTTAATTGAAAATTCATTTCTTTGGCTGGAAATTTAAGTACTTTGTTGAAATTGTTTTTTGTATCCACAACAAATCCCCAGCCCCACAAATCTTCCTACATGATTCTCGAATGATCCCTGATTTAGAAGCTTTTTTAAATAGAGTATCGGACGTTTCTATTAGTAACATACTTTTTTTTTTTAATTTTCAGGACTTTCAGGAAGCAAAGCTGTTGATCCCCCAGGAGGTTCCGCAGATACCCCAGAAGAAGCTTTAAGAAAATATTTTTTTGTAACGGCTGATGATTTAAAGAACTGTAAAGTTGCTGACGAGGATATTAGGATTAACAACGTAGGATACCAACTGAAAACTCTGCAAGATTTCAATAGTCAAAAAACTCTCCCGAAAGAGGCTGTTGAAGAGCAGATAGTAGGAAATGTCATCGCAGCAGCGTTACCATGCTTGACACCAGATCAAGTGCAAGAAAAAGTACAACAACATATGGATCTGTAAGTTTGTTTAATGTTTTGTATATGAATTTCAAACTATTTTTTCAGATCTAGTTTTCCTTCTTCCCACACTTTCACCCCACCACATATGAAGTAACTTTCCTTTTTGGTCGAGGATTCAAGCATTGTGTTCAAAATTTGATTTTTTTCAATGACTTCAACTGTTCCCGTTTGAGAATTAAAATAGTTTTTGATTGAAATGCCAATCATGTATTAAATATCTTTAAATGAAAAATCATGTTTCCGCTTAAATTCAAAAGCGCACGCATAGCGTGCTGTTTATGATTTTAATTTTTAAATTGAATACCGTTTCGTTTTCAGAGGAAAGAAAACTGGAGCTTAAAGTGGATTAAGAAAATGGCAAGTTAACCAAAGGATGATACACATATGACGACTTCTGATCTTTTAATAATTCAATTGTATCTTATTTTTATTATAAACTGTCACTGTAATCTTGTATAAGGTGTAAAAAAAAATAACAAAAAAAAATTGGCCTGCTCGCCTCTAGATCATAGTCAAACTTAAGTCCGCTGTACTATACATGGGTTTTTCTTGGATATTCCTAGTCCATAAAAAAATACAAAAAGAAATGTTAGGCAATACTAGTACAAATATTTTGGAGACATGCGCAAATTCTAAAGTTTTGAATCATTAGAGTTTTCATTTAAGGGAGAATGTGTGAATTTAGTACAATGGACTGTAATAATAAAAAGATATGTAGCATTCAATGAAGAGTTATTAATACATTTCAAAATTCCGTTTCCTTCAAAAGAAAAATAATTTTTTTCAATCATTATTAGAATTACCTGATTTGCGATAGTCAGCAAAGTAGAATACAAAAAAGGCAACCACTTGTTTGTCTCATAAGTGTTAAAATAGTGTGCGTGCTGGCGGTTCATTTCAGCTCCCGCAAAAATTTCACATCGTTGATCAAATTTGTTAAATTCTTAGTTGTTCTTGCAAACTTTTATTACCGTCCTTGAAATGACACATGATTTGCTCAACCTACCAAAAATGAATTTTAATTTAATAAAAAACTTTCCTGACATTTCATATAAGAAAACCAACAAAGATGTTTAAAATTCAGAAGATCAAACGAACTTTTGTTCTTCAAAATTAATCTCTGATTCGTCGCAGAAATTTTGTTAAATGTTGGTTATAAACCCAACAAGGTGACGTAAAACTTGGAAAAACGAAACAAACTTTTGTCATTGAAAATTAATTAACAACTCTACGATAAGTAATTCTTTGCGATTCATTACAACATTTTTTGTTACATTCATTATTTACATTTCATTTTTGCATTTTGCAAAAACATTCTGTAAAATAGGATTCGCAATTAAAACCAAAAACAAAAATTCGCTTTCAAGCTGACGCATTCCTAAATCGATAGCAGAAAAGGTTTAACAAGAAATAACTTACCAGTCATGAGGTAATATAGCACAAAGTTAACAAAATCGGATTGCAATGTTTTTTTCACACGGTCCAAGTAGTCTTTGGACAGTGACACAAAATTGAATAATCAATTAATGTTCCGCAGATGTTGAGTTGTTGAATACAGGGAAAAAAGTTTGATGAGAAAAAGGTAATTCAGTTTTGAGAAAATTAGGTTACAGTTTTGAGGTTAGAATTTTATAGCATCTGAAATTTGTTTTTAAATCGCAATACTAACATAAAAAATGCGATTCCGAACAAATTCTTTCAATAATATGTGTATTGGATCTTATAAGAATTTTCTATGCAAAAAAAAAAGTTTTGGGAAAATTTTCCTTACCTCCTTATAATCTGACACTCTTCAATTATTCTTCTTGTTTGAAAATTCATTAATTTTTGTTAAAAACTAATTTCTTCGGGTGAAAATTTGAACATTTAGTCAAAACTTTGTTTTGTATGTTAGACATTAATGAAATGAAAATTTAGTTATTCCACTTAGGGTTGAAAAATTATGTTTTTTATTTAAAAAATCAACTATTTGGTTTATATTCATGTGTTTTTCATGAAAATTCGTATCTTTTCATTGAAAATTAATCTTTTTGGTTAGGAAATAATTTTTTGGTTGAAAATTCCTAAATTTGTGCTTGCAAATTCATTCAGTTTTTTTTTTTTTTAGTTGAAAATTCCTCTTTTTTGCAGGAAATTATTCTCATAATTCCTTTTTTTTTTGTTTTAAAATTAATGTTTTCAACTGAATATCTAACTGTTCCATTCACTTCAATGTTTCAAATCATGCAATTTAGTGCGTCACCGTGCGGTGTTCTTAGCCTTTCGTGCTCCAAAAAATATAAAAAATATAATCCGAAGAATTTTTTAAGTCCAAGTAAAAAGGGCATTACTGCGACAAGTCGCCCAGGACCAATTGTCTATCCGGCGGCATCTCTCATTCGGAAGAAATTTTCGAATCCATATAGAAAGGCAAAACTGCAGCAAGCCTCACAGGAATAATGGCCACATCTGCGGCATCTCTCACCCGCGGCCAGTCTCCTCAGCGGCATGAATCATCCAGGAAAAATGTTCAAGTCCACATCAAAGTGGCAAAACTGCAGCAAGACTCACAGGACTAATTGTCACATCTGCGGCAAGTCTACCCAGAGGCATCTCTCCCCCAATACAATTTTATAAGTAGTAGTAAAGATGGCGAAGCTGCGGCAAGTCTCCTCAGCTGCATCTATCATCCGGGAAAAATGTTCAAGTCGACATCAAAGTGGCAGAACTGCGGCAAGTCTCTCAGGAATAATTGTCACATCTGCGGCATCCCTCACCCGCGGCAGGTCTCCCCAAAGGCATCGCTCATCCGGGAAAAATGTTCAAATCCACATCAAAGTGGAAAAACAGCGGCAAGTTTCACAGGACAAATTGTCACATCTGCGACAAGTCTAGCCAGGGGCATCTCTCCGCCAATACAATTTTCTAAGTAGTAGTAAAGATGGCAAAACTGCGACAAGTCTACCCAGCGGCATCTCTCGTCCAAGAAAATTATCTCACTAGTCTTAAAGATGGCAAGAGTGCGGCAAGTCTCTCAAGCGGCATCTCTCGCCCAAGAAAATTTTCTCACTAGTTCCAAAGATGGCAAAACTGCGGCAAGTCTACCCAGCGGCATCTCTCGCATAAGAAAATTTCCTCACTAGTTCTTAAGATGGCGAAACTGCGAAAAGTCGCTCCAGCGGCATCTATTACCCGAGAGCAATGTCTTTGTTATACAAATTTGTAAGAATGCGGCAAGCCTTCCCAGAGCTGTTTAGTAGTCCATCTGCACCATCACTTTCCTATGATTCCATGGTAAGTAATTATGTGAATACTTGAAATATTAGTTTTCAAGACTTGGGAAATGTTAAAACTGCGCAAGACCTCAATAGATATAGATTATCTTAATAATATTCTTCAATTCTGTGAAATTGAAGGAATAAATGCAAATTACTATAGTCTTCAGACATCAGATATTTTCTTCATATATTTACTTATTCGTATACAAATTTTGTAGTCTAATGTTAGAAAAAACACCAGGCATGCGGTTGGAATGGTAAAAGTTTCTGCAAAACATATCTCCTTCTTTGTAAATGGCGCTTCTAATAAAGAATAACATTTCAACTCATATACAAGTTTATCATGGCTTAATTTATACAGTGTTACTGTTCTATATTCTTTTTATGATTATACCATATGGAGGTCAAGGCTTTAACTTTCTTCGCAGTCCGAGATAGTGGCTGATTTTTCAATTTTACGTGTATTTTGCAGCTGACGAGCAGCAAATCAGGAATTTTTTTAAGGGAATCCAGCAATGATAGAAAGATACGGATTGTGAGATTTCTGTCTTTACAAAAAATTGAAGGGATTGATGTAAGCCGATTTTGTGGGGTACCAACTTAATCACAGAGGTGAATGTGGTGTCTGTGGATTGCTCAGACAGTTGTACTGTTGTTAGTAGAAGGTTGGTCAGGCGCAGATGGGGCGCTGGCGAGGTACTGGTCTGGCGCTAGTCAGGTGCTACTGCGGGGCTGGTCCGGCGTTGCCCTAGCGGAGTTGGAAGGTAGGTGCTCCGCGCGTCGGTAAATGTGGTGTGTGTGAGATATGAAAGTCTCAGTCAGTTCGGGTTGGAAGCCTGATCAGGCGCAGATGGGGCGATGGCCAGGTACTGATGTGGCGCTGGTCGGGCGTTGTCCTGTGGTAAACTGGCATGGCTAGGTGGCTGGCTATGTGAGGATCTGGGGCCGCACAGAGGGGCCACGACAGACGGAGGTGTTGGTGGGTGACCGTTTAGCCCGGAGGCGGAGGGGCACCGCATGCTGAGGAGAAGGCTCGGATGTGTGGAGCAAGAGACAGAAGGAAGGAAAGAAAGAGAGAAAGAGTGTTATGAGGCCACGAAGGCAGAACATACTAGGGAGAGAGAGAGAAGGAAAGAGAGCGGGATTGGGGCCATGAAGGCAGACCAATCAACCATAAGAAAGAGAGAGAAAAGGAGAGCGGGATTGGGGCCTCGAAGGCAGACCAATCGACCAAAGAGAACGTGAGAGAAGAGAGCGGGATTGGGGCCTCGAAGGCAGACCAATCAACCAAAGAGAAAGTGAGAGAAAAAGAGATCGGGATTGGGGCCTCGAAGGCAGACCAATCGACCGAGAAGAAGGAGATAGAGAGAGAAGGAGATCGGGATTGGGGCCTCAAAGACAGACCAATCGACCGAGAAGAAAGAGAGAGAGAGAAAGTAAGAGACAAGGTGGAAAGAAAAGGCAAGTGTAGGTGATTTATGTTTGTATTAAAAAAATCTCGTGATCAGCTGGGTGCGAAGCTTCAGAGAGAGCGAGCCCGCATTGCCAACTGGAGAGGTTGCAAGTAGCCAAGTGACGAGAATCGCTCGTGCACCGGCGTATATAGGCGAGAGGGGCGCGAGCTAGAGCGAGGCAGGGAGCGGCAGCGGACTCGCTGATTGGCTGAGACGCTCGAAACTGGAGTCGCAAAGGAGCGGCGGGGACACCGTACTCCGTGCTGCCTGCCGCCGATCTCACGCGCCTTTCGCCGTTTACAATAATTTTAAAAACTTTAAATGAATATTAAAAATATTTCTAACTAACATTTATAGTATCAAAAATCATTAAAATTTTTCTCCTAGCCTATATTTTAATTGTGTGAAAGCGGGACTAATCTAGCTACATTATTTCTCTGATTCCTAATTCTATCCTATAAAGAATCCTTTACATGGTTTTACTTTTTCTAAATATACCATTAAAATAATAATAAACGCAATGAAAGATCCACTTTGGTTATTTCTAAACAATATAAATAAAATGAAGCCTCAGGGCGAGTCCTTCCAGAATATTCACGTTACGCGGGTAATCATGATTATTGCAAATGGGAAAGCAAAATAATTAACACCAGCAAAGTAAAATAAATGATATAGGCGAGAATATTAAAATATAAATTGGAAGAATAAAATATATTAGTAAAATAATGTAGGTGATAAAAAAATATAGGGAATTGAATAAGTATAAAATTAGCATTTACAGCCAGTATTTTTAATGGAGAAAATATCTCAAACTAAACGTAGAATTGTGTTGAGATCCTCTGTAGTGACGCGCACCGGTTAGAGGAGGACAGAGAATTCTCTGTTTCTCTCTAACAGGAGTCAGTGTGTTGCTGTATCAAGCTCTATGTCTACTCTCATGTCCCCATGCAGAGCAGTGAGTAGGGGAGTACCTCAGGGGCGGTGAGTAGCCCTACCCTGTTTTCTGTGTACACAAACGACCTTCCTGACTCCGTGAAGGAATTTTTAAGTATGGTAGAGGCGATCTCGAAGGGCAGAATTAAAATTACCATACACATGTATGCAGATGATACACAGGTGTATCATTAATCCGACGAAATCTGTCATTCTACAGATAGTTCCTCTACGTAGTTAATTAAAGGTCAGGATGGTAATATTATTACCAATTGGTATAGGAAAAGTACATATTCAGGTAGAATTTTGAATTTCTTTTCGGCTCATTCTTTCCAAAACAAAATTGCAGTAATCAGAAACTTAGTTGACAGAGCTCTAGGTTTGTCCCACATTTCATTTCACAAAGAGAATTTGAATTGTGTGAGGAATATCCATCTTCTTAATCATTACTAAAAAAGTTGATTGAGCAACATATCACAACTAGAATTCAAGAAATCAAAAGCAAGCAAAGTCACATTTTCTCTACAGATAATAAGAAAGGATTAAGAGAATATAGTTCTTCCAAAACTTTTGTTCTTCCTTTTTTTTGTCAAATTTCCAAAACTATTGAATTTATGTTTAAAAAATGTAATATTCATACTATTTTCCGTATACCATTTAAAATGGATTCAACACTAACTTCTGGTAAAGATCCTTGAGATAAATTTTAAATGGTCGTTATTTCGTCGCTGTTCCTACCTGCTCTAAGTTTCATTGCCTTGATAAGGGTGCTGTATGAGCACCGAAACGTTCTATCTATCTAGCTTCTCCTATAATAATGCCGTTTTTTCTCAAATTTTCAGCTTGTCATTGTCATAGTTAGACCTCTTTGAGTTCATTTTCATATAAATATCATATAAATGTAACAATTTAAAGATTATGGAAAACATTTTTTGTGTTAAATCTTGAATAAGAAATCTTAATTTAAATTTAAGTTACTGATGTCTGAAACTGTCTTGTTTGCGGGTATAAATTGCTCCTCATCGTTTACCAAATAATTTGGCAATATTTGAATTTTGACCTTGTTGAAGACTAAATTGAACCTTATATCGATTTTTCTAAAGGCGAAATGGTAAAATCATCCTCGTTAATAAATAAATTCATTTCCGCTGATTTTTAATTAAAATTTCAAACGGTATTGAAAAAGCAATATTGAGAAGTTTTTGAATCTGGAAAAAATGACAGCTTTCCTCTTTTCTCACCTTTGCTGTAAAACCAACTTCGTGTTCTTAAAATTTTCCTGCGAAAGTGATGCCCGGGAAGGGCTTGCTCTGTGTAGGCTTGTTGACTAATTCAGAACTAATTTTTTTTTCGAACATATATCATTTCAGTTGAAAATTCTCTTTTTTTTTTTTGTTTGGAAACTTAACTATTCTGTTGAAAATTAGTTTTTTTCATAAAAATGACATTTTTTAAATAAAAATGTAGATATTTCATTTTCTCTAAAGAAATTATCTTTTATTAATTAAAATCCATTTATCTTGTTAAAAACTCTTCTTTCTTGTGTTGACAATTGAACTATTTTCCTAGAAAATGAATATTTCTCGGTTGTAAATTCAACAGTTTTGTTGAAAATTCGTCTTTATCTCTTGAAAAATTGACATTCTGTATGAAATTTTTTCCTTAATCTTCTGAAAAATTTTTCTCGGTTGAAAACTCAACTCTCTTGTTGAAGATTCCTCTTTTTTATTTGAAAATTAGTCTTTTTTTCTTGAGAATTCCAATAATTCGTTAAAAATTCGTACTTTTCAGTTTAATTTGACAGTTTTTGATTGAAAATTATATTTTCTGGAGAAAATACCAAATATTACAGTTTTCGTTAAGGATTAATTTGTTTATCGAAGATTCATAACTTGAGTTACAAATTCAACCTTTTTATTGAAAACTCCCTTTTACTTGGTGAAAAATCAATTATTGTAACTGAAATGTAATTTTTCCATTTTTGGTTCTAAATTTATCTTTATAGTTCATGGTATCAGAATAATTCAGTATTGGGATATATCATTCGAAAGAGGAAATAAAGGGACACATATTTCACTAATGGAAGAAATTTTTTCATAATCATTTTAATAAAGCTAGAAAAATGATAAATTCTTTAGATAAATCTGAAAAATGACCTCACTCTCTTTGAAATACCTAATTTTTCAGATATTTCAATCCAAAATTTCTTGGTAGTTCTGTGGAAGGTAAAATAGATAAAAAGTGTAAATAATTCTAATCGTTCCATTTCAACGCAATGAAATTTGTAAGTACGTTATGTGAGAGAAGATGACGTAGGCTATTCACAAGTTTCACAATATTCCAATCTCATTGTTTCAATAAAGATGACAATTTTACATAATTGCGTTCTTTTATAAAACTTTTCTATTTGTGACATCTCTAATTTTCATAACCTTCTTCGAGTTAATATATAAAGTTCTGAATAAATTAATAAATATATTCACAAAAGTAGTTTTCCACTATCAAATTAGTGAATATTTTCACAAATTGAATTAGTAATTTTCTATTACTCTTTTGACGTTTAGTGGCTCAATTATCTCTAACTGAATCAGAAAATGTTCAGTAGTGGTTAGAAAAACATTAATTCAAATTTGCAGAGTATAGAAAATAACTAAATCAACTGGATATAATAAATTTTAGTACATGCATTCACAAAATTGACAAATGAATCGTTTAGAAATTCCAGAATTTTGAATCAATAAACCAATTCGATTTTCCGAAAAAATATATGAATATTTGACCAAGAAGATTAACTTTCTAACAAAAAAAGTTGAATTTTCAACGAAACACGATCGATTTTCAACTACAAATGTAACGCATCTATTCTAGTTAAAAACCCTGATTTTCCAACAAAAAAATGAAAACTAAATGGTTAAATTTTCTATGTAAGAAAATAATTTTCAGCTAGAATGATAAATTTAAAAAAAAATGAGCGTTTGGCAAAAAAGTCTAATTTTCAACAAACTACATCAGTTTTCCCCAAATAGCTGAATTTCGTCCAAGTACGTGAAATTTTGGCAGAATTGATGATTCTTTAACCAGAAAAGTACATTTTTAACGTTGCAATTAAAATTAGAAATTACATATTTTTTCAATCAAGAAGATGAATTTTCAACTAATGCGATGAATCTCCAACAAACAAAATGATTTTTAATAAACTTGTTGAATTTCTGACGGAAAACAGAAATTTGCTACTCGAGGAAAAAACAATAATAAACGAATTTTTATCAAAGTATATAACTTTTTAGTCATCGTTAACCAAAAAGATACAGTTGTAACTCAGTATTTGAAGTATCACAAAGAAAGATTTATTTTTAACCGAATTAATTAATTTTCTAGCTAAAATAGTTGAATTTAGAAGAAAAAACAATCAATTTTCAACTAAAAATGTATCAGTTTCATTTTCATTCAGTGAACATAATTTTCGACAACAGAAACAACAAAATTTCCACAAAATAGATAAATTTTCAAGCAAGAAAGATTTATCAGACAAAAAAGGAATGAATTGTTATAAAAATTGTCTCTTTGAAGGAAAATGGCTTCATTTTAGAAGAAGAAGTTGAATTTTCAAACAAAAATGATTTTTCGGGCAATGAAGAAAGATATATTCATCCGAAATGTTGAACTTTGAAGGCAAGAGAACAAATTTTCTGCAAAATGATTCAATTTTTAGCATGAAAATATAGAAAAAGTTTTAAAAAGAATTATATTAACATATGCGTCGAATTTTAAATTTTAGTTGAAAAACATGTTATTCGGAATAAGTTTAAGCTGTGGTAAATAGAACCTTGATAAGGAAGAATGCGTTTCAAGCGCGTCTTTCCTAATAGTTCCATAATGCCATAATTCCTCACCCCTACATATCTTCTACACGCCCCTCCATTTTCCCATCACTTCCCCACCAACTTTGAATAAAGGTAAGGTAATTTTCTCAAAAATTTCAGTATATAAGTGGCCGAAAATCAGTGTCTCGACATCATTAGGAACAGAAAGAAGTAAAATTACTGTTTCTACTAAAAGTCTTACTCTCTGCTTTTTTTGCGAAAACTCTCAATTACGTTCATCATGAAGCTCTTCATCTTTGCTTTGGTGGCCATTTCTGTTGGTGAGTATAAGTGAAGAAATTGAACTAATTAAAGCAATTCATTTTTTAGTGTCAGCCACAAAATTGCAATTTCTCTTTGAGGATTCATCGTTTTAGTTGAAGATTCATTTCTTTGTCTGGAAATTCAACTACTTTGTTGAAATCATTTTTTGTATCCACACCATATTCACAAAGCCACGAATCCTCCTACATGATTCTTGAATGATCCCTAATTTAAAAGCTTTTTCAATAGATTATTCAACGCTTCTATTACTAACATACTTTGTTTTAATTTTCAGGACTTTCAGAAAGCAAAGCTGTTGATCCTCCAGGAGGTTCCGCAGCTACCCCAGAAGAAGCTTTAAGAAAATATTTTTTTGTAACGGCTGATGATTTGAAGAACTGTCAAGTTGCTGACGACGATATTAGGATTGAAAACGTAGCATACCAACTGAAAACTATGACAGATTATAATAGTAAAAAAACTTTCCCGACAGAAGCTGTTGAAGAGCAGTTAGTAGGAAATGTCATCGCAGCAGCGTTACCATGCTTGACACCAGATCAAGTAAAAGGAAAAGTACAACAACATATGGATCTGTAAGTTTGTTTAATGTTTTTTATATGAATTTCAAACTATTTTTCCAGATCTAGTTTTCCTTATTCCCACACTTTCACCCCACCACATATAAATTAACTTTCCTTTTTGTCGAGGATTTAAACATTGTGTTCAAGATTTGACTTTTGTAAATAACTTTAACTGTATTTGTTAAGAAATTGAAATCGTTTTTGATTGAAATGCCAATCATGTATTAAATTTCTTTACATAAAAAATCATGTTATCCCTTGAATTTAAAAACGAAGCGTACGCATAGCGTGCTATTTATGATTTTAATTTTTAAATTCCATATCGTTTTATTTTCAGAGGAAAGAAAACTGGAATTTAAAGTGGATTAAGAAAATGGCAAGTGAACCAAAGGATGATACACATATGACGACTTCTGATCTTCTAACAATGTAATTCTATCTTATTTTTATTATAAACTGTCACTGTAATCTTGGATAAGGTGTAAAAAAACATAAACTAAAAAAAATTGGCCTGGTCGCCTATAGATCACAGTCATACTTGTGTCCGCTATACTAGACATGGGTTCTTCTTGGATATTCCTTATACATTAAAAAAATACGAAGAGAAATGTTAGGCAATACTATAGTACAGATATTTCGAAGACAGGCGCAAATTCTGTAGTTTTGAATCCTTAGAGTTTTTATATAAGGGTGAATGTGTGAATTTAGTACAATGGACTGTAATAATAAAAAAATATGTAGCATTCAATGAAGAGTTATTATTATATTTCAATATTCCGTTTCCTTCGAAAGAAAAATAATTTTTTTTTCAATCATTATCAGAAATACCTGATTTGCGATAGTCAGCAAGGTTGAATAGAAGAAAGGCAACCACTTGTTTGTCTCATAAGTGTTAAAATAGTGTGCGTGCTGGCGGTTCACTTCAGCTCCCTTGAAATAACATATGATTTGCTCAACCTAACAAAAATTAATTTTAATTCAATACAGAACTTTCCTGACATTTCATATAAGAAAACCAACAAAGATGTTTAAAATTCAGAAGAACAAACGAACTTTTGTTCTTCAAAATTAATCTGTGATTCGTCGCAGAAATTTTGTTACATTTTTGTTATAAACCCAACTGAGTAACTTAAGACTCGGAAAAACGAAACAAACTTTTGGTATTGAAAATTAATGAACAAGTCTCCGATAAGTAATTATTTGCGATTCATTAACACATTTTTTGTTACATTCATTGTAGCCAATTTGAAAAAAAAAGAATGGGAAATCCAAACAAACTTTTGATTTTTAAAATTAACCAACAAGTCTAAGATAAGCAAACACATTTTTAACACCAAAAGTAATTCTTTTGCATTTTGCAAAAACATTCTGTAAAATCGAATTCGGAATTAAAATGAAAAACAAAAATACGCTTCCGAGCTGACGCATTCCTAAATCGGTAGCAAAAAAGTTTGATAACAAATAACTTACCAGTTTTAACAGTGACAGTTATAACAGTGATAAAAAATTAAATAATGAATTTAAAAATAACAAACTAAAAATATGTTCTGCAAATGTTGAGTTATCGAATACAGGGAAAAAAGTTTGATGAGAAAAAGGTAATTCAGTTTTGATAAAATTAGGTTACAGTTTTGAGGTTAGAATTTTATCGCATCTGAAATTTGGCTTCAAATCTCAATACTATCATAAAAAATGCGATCTTGAAAAAATTCTTTCAACAATATGTGTATTGGATTTTATAAGAATTTTCTACGCAAAAAAAAGTTTTGGAAAAATGTCCCTTACCTCTTTATGATCTGCCACCCTTCAATTTATTCTTCTTGTTTGAAAATTCATTAATTTTTTTAAAAAACTAGTTTCTCCGGGTGAAAATTTGAATATTCCGTTAAAACTTCGTTTTCTATGTTAAACATCAATCAAATGAGAGTATTCCACTTTGGTTTGAAAATTGATGTTTTTTATTTAAAAAATCAACTATTTAGTTTAAAATTCATGTCTTTACATGAATGTCGTCTCTTTCCATTGAAAATAAATCTTTTTAGTTGAAAAATAATGTTTGGTTTGAAAATTCCTAAATTTTCTTGCAAATTCATTCAGTTTTTCGAGAAAATTATTCTTCTTGTTTGAAAATTTATATATTTTAGTTAAAAATTTATCTATTTTGGTTAAAAATCAATTTCCTTGGTTGAAAATTTAACTATTTTGTTGACATTTTTTTTGTCAAAAATATATTTTTCTAAGTGTAAGCTCAAGTATATATTAAAATTTGCAGTCAAAAAATGTATTTTTTTTAGTTGAAAATTCATCTTTTTGGTAGAAAATTATTCTTCTTCTTTTAAAATTCATCTTCTTGGTAGAAAAGTCATTTTATTGTTTGAAATTTAACTATTTGTTTGAAACTCCTCTTTTTTTAAATTATTTTTTAACTGAACATTCAATAATTCCATTTATTGTTAAAAATGTATCTTTTTGGGCTAGAAATCCAAATATGGTTAAAAATTAATTATTTTGTTAAAATTCATGTCTTTTGGTAGAATATTTTTATTCACGTTGGAAAACTGTTGAAAATTCTTTTTTTTTTTGGTTTAAAATTAATTTTTTCGACTGAATATCTAACTGTTCCATTCACTTCAATGTTTCAAATCATACAATTCAGTGTGTCACCGTGCCGTGTCGTCAGCCTTTCGTGCTCCAAAAAATATATTGTCATTGTGCACTGTTTTTCCATATCAAATTATGTATCATACACCCCGCTCTTCACAAACAACGAAAAATGCTTTCAGAATTCATGTATTTCATATAAATTTCCAGGTTTTATAGGTTCTACGTGATTTTATAATTTCCAACCTCTTATTAGAGAACGACTGCAATAAATTGGAAAAGGACAACAAATATAGAAAATGTAGAATAATCAAATCAAATCAAATTTATTCAAGTATTTTTGCAGTTTAAAACCTTATGCTAGGTTATAGTGACAGTTTATGATAACAATAACTTATAATAAGGTTGTAGAAAGATCAGAAGTCGTCATATGCTTTTCATCCTTTGTTTCACTTGCCATTTTCTATATCCACTTTACTGTTCTGTCGGTCCTCTGAAAATGAAACGATATTGCATTTAAACATTAGCAAAATAAATTGTGCGCCATGCGTGTGTCATTTTTTAATTTAAGGAGAAGCATGATTTCTCATGTTCAAAAATTTAACCTATAATTGGTATTTCAATCAAAAATAATTTGAATTTAAAAAAAAAATGGAGTCATATATAAAATACAAATTTTGAACAAAATGTTTGAATCCTCAACCAAAAAAGAAATTTACTTCAAATCATAGAAAAACATTAATTGAGTACAGTTCCACTGACCAAGCAGCGGCGGCGTGGCGTCGCTTATAGGTGAGTGGCGTGGCGTATCCAGTAGTTTAGTGGTGGAGGGGATACATAGGTTGGAAAGAGAAGGTGAATAGACTCTCGGACTCCTCGCTTACTCCTGTGTATCCCCTCCACTTCCAAGGCGCAAGATAGGCAGCGCCACTCACGCATGAGCGACGCCACGCCGCCGAAGCTTGTTCGGTGGAACAGTACTCATTGGCTCTCAGTTCGATAAACGGTTCTTTAATTCAAAACCATTTTTTTGTATTCAAAGAAATTTCTTCGACAGTGATGAGGAAGTGGAAGGGTGTTGAAGCCTGTTGTGGTAGGTAGGCATGAGATGGTTTGCCAAGTGAAGAATGGACTGAGGGAAAGTTAGGTGAGGGCCGGTATTGGATGGGGGTAAAGGAGAGTTAGGTAGGGGAAGTATGAAATGTTACTGAGGCGTGGAAAAAGATGCGAGGAAGTAGGGGGGAAGTATCTGAAGATATTTGGATTCAAGGGAGTAGGGAAGGCGTAGTAGGGGTAATTGGGATGGACAAGTAGGTGAGGTGCAGTAGTCAAAGGTAGGGAAGGTGGAATAGAAGTGAGCGAGTTAGGGGTGGGATAGCAGTGCGGGAAGGGGGAAAAGTTTATCCGAAAAAGTAGTTTGAATTTCATATATAAAACATCAAACAAACTTACCCGAACATATATTCGTCCACTTTTTTGTTCACATCCGCTGGTCCCAAGCATGGTAACGCTGCTGCAATGATATTATATGCCAACTGCTTGTCAACATCAACTTTCTTCTGAGGTTGTTTAGTGTTAGCATTTAACATAGCTTTAAGGTTGTAATGTACGTTGTCCATCCTAATCTTGTTGTCAGCAACTTTACATTTATTCAAATCTTTATCATCTATATTAAAAATTAAAGATAAAGCTTTTACTGGCTTATCTGCATAACTTCCCGAGACTTCATTAATTTTGCTTTCTGAAAATCCTAAATATTGGAAAAAAATTATATTAGTAATAGAAACGTCGGATACTCTATTGAAAAAAGGCTTTTAAATTGGGGACCATTCACAAATTATTTAGGACGATGTTCGAGGTGGAGGCTTTTGTCAAATTTCACTGTTTCCATTAGGAGGATGAGCGAAGGAACTAAAAGATCTTACGCACGTGAAATTTCTGTTAGAAAAGAGATTTCAACATATTACATCCTAGAGGAAAATCCAGAAGAAATTCGATTGTTCAATTTTTAGATGAAAAAATTAATTTTTTACCCAAAATTACATTTTTAATAAACCAAAAGTAAATTATCCACTAAATACGAGAAATCTTAAAACTGAAAATGCGACCGCTGAATTTTAGTCAACAACATGTAAAAGTTGACATTTCAACGAGAAAAATTTAAATTTGGAATATAAATTGTTGAAAATGTCAGAAAAAACGCCTATTGCAATTTTTGGATGACCCTAAGAAAGGAATTGGTTTAGTGAATTCAACTTCTTTACTTATACTCACTGACACAAATTGCCACCAATGTAAGGATAAAGATCTTCATCCTGGACGTAATCCAAAATTTAGTCAAAAAATCAAAAAGTAAGACTTTTAGTAGAAACAGTAATGTTACGTCTTTCTGTTCCTAATGATGTGGAGGTACTGAGTTTGGGCCACTTATATGCTGAGATTGTTGATACAGTTACCTTGTCTCCATTCGAAGTGGGTTTGTCATGAATATCGGAAACACGCGTATGAAACGCATTCTTTCTCATCGAAGTTCTATTTACCAGACCTTGAGCTCATTACGAATGACACGTTTTTCAACCAGAATTTAAAATTATACGCATATGTTAATTCAATTGTTTAAAAAAATGTCTTCTATATTTTCATGCAAAAATTGAATTATTTTGCAGAAAAATCATTCTTCTTAATGAAAGTCCAACATTTTGAATTAACACATCTTTCTTTATTGCCTGAAAAATAATTTTTGGTTAGAAATTCTATTTCTTCTTTCATAATGATGCAATTGAAAATGTTAATTATTTGAGGATAGAAAATTCAATTGTTTCGTAGTGTTCGTATTTTTGGTTACAACATTATTCATAACAATTTTTTCCTTTGTTGCCTGATGATCAACCATGCTTAAAGATTGATCTATTTTGTGAAATTTGTTGTGGTTGAAAATTACATTTGTTGACCAAAAATGGAACCATTACATTTGTAGTTGGAGAATAATAGTTTTCTCTCAAAAATTCAACTATTTTTGCTAGAAAATACTTCTTCTTGGTTGAACATTCATTCCAGTAGACAATTCATTTCTATCGATAAAAATGTAAATACTTTGATGAAAATTCGTTGCTGTTTTTTTCTCGTTAGAAAATTTATGTTTTTCGCCAGAAATTCAACTAATCTGTTGAGAATCTATTCTTTTTTAAAGATTCTTCATTTTAGTTGAACATTCATTCTTGTTGATTCAAAAGTATTTTTTTTTTTAATTCAAGGTTCATCATTATAATTGAAAAATTGCGTAGGTTGAAAATTCGACTATTTTCTTGAAATTTATTCTTTTTTTAGGAGAAAATTCAACTAAAATGTTCAAATTTACTTCTTTGGTTGAAGAATGATCGTTTGCTGGTGATTTTTTCGAGAAAGTTCATGTTTTTCGTTAGTTCTTGTTTGTAAAATTCTTACGCTAGAAAATTTCACCATTTAGTACAAATTAATTTTCGCAGTTGAAGATTCACCATTTTTTTTTAAATTCATTTCTAACTCAAAATTTAACCATTCTATGTTTTGTTGAAAATGAATCTTTTTGGTCAAATAAAACATGTTTTCGCGCTCAAAGTATGCCATAAGAAATAATTTCATCGTCATTTTCTAGAAATATGATGTTGTTTTAAAAAATGTGTTGTTTATTTACAAAAATGTGTTATCTGCGAAATTAAATTAAATTGTATCAAAAGAATCTGGAACAGACGGTTTCCGTCTTAAATATTTTTGTTAATGGAATGAATAAATTAACAAATATTAGATAATGCATGAAGTAAGAAATGCGTTTATTTTATAAATGTATTAGTTATTCATTCATGATTCAACAATTTGTTTATTTATATATATGGGAATTTTACAATTCAAAAATTTCTGGAATTTCGAGTATAACCTTTTTAGGGAATTTTATAAATTGCATTAACTGAAAATCCTAAAATTATTATTTTTTTCTTTAATTTGTATTTAATTACCTTCAATTGAAATTTTTTCCAAATCAAAACTTTGGGAACCACATAAAAGTAGGTCACATCACCTTCAAAACATCCTGAAATGAGAAGGCTGAAACAAATTTTCGAATTTTCATCAAAAACAACTAATATTCTTCAGAAAATTCGAAAGAAGGAATGAAAATAAACACAAATAAATCATTTGAACTCGAATATAAATTAATTGAGGTTTATTTGAACAATCGCAATTTGACTGAGATGGAATACAAAAGTTGAGTTTAAATCGATGCAGCTGGAGTGCTCTTGCTTCGGTTGCCTCTTCTCGTTTAGTTTTAGTACACCTTAAACAGGGATGACTAATTAAACAAACGATAGAGTAAAAGAAATGAAAGTGAGAAGGCGAGGTAATTTATTAATTATTTATTTATTTTGTTGATGACGTGTTCCACCCTCTCGCCAGTAGAAAGGAAGAGTGGTTCCTCCATTGGTCTATGGGGTTTATGTCGGACCCGTAGGGGGCAGCATCGAAGAATGGATGCTGAGCTGACCAGGTCAATGGATCTGGGCCTCCGTTGCCCTTTGTTGCAGGTGCTCTATTGAATCTGGATTCGACGCTCCCGCACAGAAGTTAAACTTTTAGAAGAGGTTGAAGGGCCGAGTATTTTGGACCGGAGTTTAGGGTCTCGATGACTTTTATTGTAGTACTGGGTGGTGGTTCTCAACCGATGGAGTGTCCTAACTAAGTAGACTGCTTGAACTTCCTGAACTGATTTGGTGCTTCCAAATCTTCTGTATTTATCCATGAGATCCCTCCTAAGATTCCCGTAGGGGGCGAGTGGTATTAGAAGCAGGGATTCATCAGGGTCCCAATCATCGTTGATAATTAATTGTGTAAATGAATGGTAGGGATTTAATTATCCAATGGGCATCGAGAATTTCATATACGCCCATATAAGAAAAGTGTTGCAGTAGCTAGGATGCACTATATCCCTTCCTAGTCTAAAGGGTTAATTGATAGGATAGCCAATTAGCGATGAGGAATCGTAATGTGCCCAAATATGGAGAATGTGGCAGTTACCAAAATATATGGTATCCATTCCTATATGACAAAGGCTGAGATATTATATTGCGTAGAGGGGCATGAAGTTTGCGTGTGTTATTTTTCAGAGGTTCTCCCTCCTACAACTGTCTTCTTGATCGAGATATTTATTGCCTTTTTGTCCAAGATGCTGGTGTCCGTTGCATAGGCATAAGTAGGTCAAGATGCTTAAATCATGTAGATGAGTAGCATAGGTACCAGCATTTTGTAAACGTATGGGACTGAAAATCTGGTCTGTTCTTGAAGTTGGCTTGCTGATTAATTTATAGCTGTTCAATTAATCTTGAAATAAGGAGATGTAGCCATTTTGGAATTTAAAGCTACTAGTACATTCCTGAAGCCGCAGTTGAAGAGCAGTTGCCATCCTGAAAATCATGAGGTATGAGGTCCCTCTCCAGTATTGAAGCCATTGTCGCCATCTTAGAACACGCCATCTTGGTGAGCTTTAAGTCAATGGGATACAGTTGTATCCGCCACCATTGTGGTAGTGTTTACTAGTTATTACTGGTGTCTATTTCTGTCTCTAGTTTCTAGTGACTTTTACTTTTATTGGTGAAACGCTTTCTTGGATGTGTACTGATTGAGAATTGTTCCATTCTAGCTACTATACTTAAATATCTATTGACGACTCAGTCATATTTATATCTAGTGTCTCCTACATCCATTACTGATTCAGCGCGCCATGATATAGTGAGATATAGTTATATTTTATTAAACCTAGGAACTTTCAGTAACATCTAGTATTATCTGGTTATGCTTAAATATGTCTAGTTACGTTGTGACGCACTTTTAAATTTAATGTACGAAACTTAAATGATATGGATATCCGTCTGGTATACTTAATTATGCTAACAAATTTGCTTTCTCTGAAATCTTTACAAAACCCATTATGTCAAGACCTTGTGGTACATCCAAGAAATTAATTATCACTGGTGCTAAATATTGTACTTAGTGTATAAAATATTTTCATCCCAATTCGTAGTGCTTTACTCATAACATTTATAATACTGACAACGTGCTAGTCAAGTGTACTGGGCCTTTTGAGAGAATGAATATCAAGGATAAATAGCTCTCTAAGTCACGAACATCTGACAAAAACGAAACTGTATCCAGTACTTCAAAAACAAAAAGATGTCAAAGTACGACGAGCGGTTTCGACTTAAATCCTGAAATGGAGTCTCATGATAATAACAGTGTTTTGTCGAAGAGTATCCAAATGTCGAATTTTAAAGCAAGAAGATTATTTTTCTGCAAAAAGAGACAAATTTTTAACTAATTAGATAAATTTTGAACCAAATATTTGAATTTTCAAATTAAAAAAGATCATCTTTGAACCAAGAATCGAATTGCTACATTTTCATTTCAAGATACATTCGAATTTTTAACTCAAAAATATAAGCTTTCGATACAAATAATAATTTTCAATCAAAAATTGCAATTCTCAGTTTAAGAGAATGAATTTTTAACAAAGGAGTTTTATTTTCAAACAAAAAGACAGCTTTGAAATGAAATAAATATATTTTCAACCAGAAAGTTAAATTTTTTAACAAATTCCGCCAAAAATATAACTTTTGAGCTAAATTTGAACTTGCATCCAAATAGTTGAATTTCCGACTCAAAAGGATCAATTTTCAAAAAAATAGAATAAATCACTTGTGAGTTTAAAAAAATTAAATTTCAAAGAAAAAGAAAAGTTTCAACAATAGCTAAATTTTCAAGTGAAGATTCAAAAAATTAAATATTGCTCAAGTTTGAACATTTAAAATTGCAGCTGATGAATTTGAAATGTTCCATTTTTTAATTAGGTATTTAGCTTTTGTATATTTCAACTTGAATGTGTTAATTTCCTAATACTTATTCAAAAAGCACTATATATTTTGTAAATTTTCCAATTTTGTATTGGATAATAACTTCTTTCTCCAGTTTTCTCATTCCCAACTTGCTTTTAAATGTTTCATCTTCAAATTTTTTTAAGAGTATTCATTTCTAATGGTCTGCACTTGAAACGTGTACCTTATTTATTCATAAATAATGTATTCAAGTGCTACGATTGCTTTAATTATTATCCAATAATAGGTACAATTTTAAATATGGTGTATTTAAAGGGAAAAGGGAAAAAACGGGAAGTTTTTTGAGGATAGGGGAAAAAGGGGAATTTCAAAAAAAAGGGAAAGACTGTGCACCCTGAGATTTTTTCTCGTTTTTCAAAAACTGTAACAGAACATCGGAAAAATATAACACCTAGAGTAATGCAACATTCACCTACTTCAAAAACATTAACGTAACAACAACTATTAATAATGTTAATTTGGAAATGCGTAAAATTGTTGGCACTTAAGTTTCATAACTTTTTTGACAATGACCTAAATTATATTTATTTCAACGAAGAAACCAAGCCTTGCGTTATTGTTAATAGAAAATCATTTTCCCTCATTAAATCGAGCATATTTATTGTGGTTATATATCAAATATTATGGAAAGACATCTATCAAACTTGTTGAGTATCATGTCTTCGTCTATCATTTTATTTTATTGAAGACTGACATCCAATTAAACAATTGCCATCTAAATAAACAGTTATTAGATTTTTATTCTTTTGTTATAAATACCTGCTGAAGCTGGACAATTTTGACATTCCACAAAATTGATCGTTTCATCTTCCTCATCGACTTCACTGATTATAGTAGATCCTGTTTCTCCAAGTTTGTGTTCCGAGCTTATATTCGAGTTCTTGTGTAAGTATAATGTTAAAAAGTGATGAAGATTATATTATCACTATTGTTGTTGTTACGTCAACATTTGCTCAATATTTTTAATGAGTATTAGGTACGTCACTATTCTTTAGGGTTTTCTATTTAGATTTTCGAATATAAAATTTTTTAAACAGATAGAATGCCCACACCTACAAAGTGTCCAGGGAGAGTGTGGCAACCTAGCCGGATGCCACCATTTTGCGGAAGGATACCACTATTTTCCGTTGAGGTTTTCTGTAGTGTAGTATATCTATATATACCAAAATATCTATGAGAAAACTGAGCCAATCAGCAAGAATGACACTACGTTGCCGCACTCTCACTGGGCCCTCTGTACCCACACCTAGTTGGGTGCACTTAAAAGCTCTCTCACATAGTTCGGGGCATTTAGAAATACTCACTCATAGGTGCGTGCGGTTTAAACGCCCATTGGGCGTTTTCAGGTTGGGAGCCTAACAT
>CAKNXH010001445.1:327259-361864 GCA_932178445.1 Andricus quercusramuli
ATTAGCGATTCAAACTCGAAAGTTCCTCGCCTCATCTACCAGAAACCGCCACGAATCTCTATCTTGTGCATCCTCCATCCAGTTTAAGTAATTATGTCCTAGTTCTTTTAGATCATCCCTTACATTTTTCTCCCACCTGTTTCTCGGTCTGCCTAGGGGTCTCTTGCCAATCGGTCTCCCTCTTACAGCTTGCGCCACTGTTCTTTCATTGCCCATTCTTGCTACATGCCCCGCTTATCTTGATTTAAGCGCTTTCATTATTCTATTAATATTTGCTGAACCGTAGAGAGCATGCAGCTCATCATTATGCAGTTTTCTCCATTCGCCGGTCTCTTCGTCCCTTTTTGGACCATAGATTTTTCTAAGTACTTTATTTTCAAAAACTCTGAACATATTCTCCTCTCCTTTCGTCAGCGTCCACGTTTCACACACGTACATGACGACCGGCATTGTTATTGTTTTATTGATTCTTACTTTGATGTTTCTAGATAGCAATCGCGATTTTGGTAGTGTGTTTGCTACATGAAAGCACCCATTGTACTTTCAAACTAAGTTGAAAAGAACGCACGAAATTGCATCGCCCTGTTTTAGGCCATCGCGGTTTGAAAACTCTTCAGATAAAGTTCCGTTTGCACGTTTTCTACCCCTGCTGCCGCGTAAGCAAATTTCGATAAGTCTGATTTTCTTGGTACACTCAAGAAATCTAGGATCCAGTACATTCGTGCGTGTACAATAGAGTCGTAAGCTTTTTTGAAATCGATAAATAGCTGATGCACTACTTCATTAAATTCCAATTTTTTTCTAGCAGTGGTCTAACTGTAAACAGTTGATCGCTTGTAGATCGGTTTCAACGGAGTCCAGACCGGTAATCCCCAATGATTTCCTTGGCAAAAGAGTTAGTCTACTTAAGATTACATTGGACAGGATCCTATAGCACGAAGGCAAAAGTGAAATTTCACCGAGATTATCTTCAACGGGGGCTTCGCGTACGTTTAATAGTTTATCAAAATAGTCTTTCCATAAATTCAGTCTCTCTGTCGCACTTATTTTGTAAACTACTTATTTTGGACTTCCTACGTTTTTCAAACCAGAATTTGCACTTTTCGTCAAACCATGGTTTGCTTTTCGTTACTTTTTTAAACCTATCGAAAGTTTTGCGGCTGTCTATATCGCCTTTTCCATATTGCTTCACAGGGTTTTTGGGTCCTCCTCGTAATTATTGTTATCATCTCTCTGTTCTTGGAGAGCGTCGAAACTATTAGAAATCTTAGCTTGATAATTTAATTTTTCTGTTTTGAACTTATCTATATTAGAACAAACTGCTGGCTCTGTGCGGCCTGTTTTCTTACTTAACGCTAGCCTGGATCTTAGTTTTACTATCATGAGAAAATGGTTTGAGTTTGAATCCGCTCCCGTATACGGTCTTATATCGAGAATGTTTTTGTGACGTCTTCTGTCAATTAGAACGTGATCAATTTGATTGCGAGTGATACCATCTGGTGATTTCCAGGTGGCCTTATGTATATTTTTATGCTTGAAATATGTGCTTTTGACAACGAGGTTCTTCGAAGCTGCAAAGTTCATTACTCTAGTTTCATTATCATTACTGACGTCATGCAAACTTTCTGATCCTATTGTAGGCCTATACATCGGTTCTTTTTCAATTTTCGCGTTGAAATCCCCCAATACTATTTCTGCTTCAAACGTTGAGAACTTGTCAAAAACCTGTTTGATTGTTTCGTAAACAAGATCTTTAGTGTTTTCTTCTTTGTCCTCGGTGGGGCAATGCACATTGATTAATACCTGTTTGCTGAAAATACCCTCCAGTACAATGTATGATAACTGATCGTTAATGAATTGCATGTCTATAAGCGCTTGCCAGATTCGTTTATTAATAATAAAACCGGTCCCCAGTTTCCATTCCTTAGCTCCCCCATAGTGAAAAGTATAGTTATCCTTAGAAATTGACGCGGAATCGCCCGGCCAGCATGTTTCTTGGAGTGCTATTAGGTCAGTATTGTAATCATTTGCTATCTTAATGAGTTCGCTAAATCCGCCAGTACTTAGGCTACGCGCGTTTAGAGTTCCCACCTTTAGATCTTTAACAGTAGTTTTTTGTTTTTGCAAGTTAGCCATGGTAGTTTCATGATAATCCGCACGTTAGGATCCTATTCCGATCGCAGGTGAGTCCACTGTCCCAGGAGTGATAACCCCCATACCTCCCTAGGTCTAAGTATGGGAGCTTTCCGGCTCTGACAAGGACCATGTCAACTTGTCGTCAGACACATTACAGTTTCATCCTCGTATCCTAACGTCCCCCTGCAAGGCAGCGCGCCTACTGGCATTAGTACCCCTTTGGCCCTATACAGGCGAATCATTCCACACATCCCTTGTGGGCAGTGTCATCGCTGCGGTGTCCAATGGGCAGCAGGATTTTTTCCTTACAAGATTTTTAGTTTTGGTTCGGGTAGTGTTTCTAGGTGGATACACGCTGCACCTCGGCCTGCCAGGACCCACCCATTGCGTATGAACGTGAATGTGTGGGTCCTTCCAAGCCAAGGTCATCGTGTTTTCTACAAATGCTAGGCAGTGCTAGGCCAACATCTTAGGCTGGGCTCACCACACCCACGACTGGTTCCTATCGGCTGTCCGCGGCTGCTTATTCTTGTATTCGCAGCTAACCTGAGGGGTTGTTCAGCCTAACGGGCCGTTCCTCTATTCGCAACCCGAGGACGCGCTGCGTAGTGGTGACATGAACCCACCGAGCAGGATATAATTTTCTTACATTTTGAAAACCGGAATCTACAGAAAAAGTGGCTACCTTCTCATTTGCGGGATCTGGAACATTTCCTATTGTGACTTGTATGCTATCCTCTTTTATCCTCTTTGCATAGTTCTCCCGTTGACATGAGAAGGTGATATTGAATTTAATTTTCCATTTAAACTTTCTAACATTTTATAAAATTTTCATGTATCTTTGTAGTTAAACATTTTCCTTCGAGGTATAAGAACATGCTTACAAAGATAATTCCATTTTCGAACAAACAAATAAGTTGATTTTTTAACCAATTAGTTTGAACTTTCAAAAATTGAATTTATTTCTAACTTCATAGTTAAAGGTTCTATTGAAAAATATGAATTTTCAATCAAAGGTGCAACTGTTCAATAGTCAGTTGAAAAATTCTATTATATATTTATATTTCTCCGTGAATCCAAACAAAGTATTTTTTCACTTTTGGTGCAATTCGAGCTTCTTGTTTGTCTAATATTTTTCCCCTAAAAATATAAAAATTCTTCATTGAAATAAGTCTGCGTTGATATGTAATTTGGGGTTAGTTGGGTAATGTGTAATTTTTTACGGAGAAAACGTAAAATTTGAGGATAGATGAACCCGATAATTTAGCAGACACTGCTTCCTTCACACGCGTATTCACAAAGATATATATGATATTTTGTACTCACCTCTTCTGATGTTTTTTTTTATAATATTCCACACTTTTCTGTTTTGTTTGTTCTTGAAATCACACAATAATACAATTGCTTCTGATGCCCCTGGCCTCTTTCTTGCACTAACCTCTCGTTAATTTATTGTTTTATTAAAAATACCAGTTGAAGTGTTAAAAGTTAATCTATTTTTCTCGCAAATTCAACTGTTTTATGAAAAATTCCTCCCCTTTGAATGAATTTATTTCGATATAAAATACAAATATTTTTCAGTTGAAATATTAACTATTACATTTTTCGTTGAGAATTCATTTTAGTTTGGTTGAAAATTTCACTATTTGTTTAAAAATCGAACTGCCTCGTGAAAAATTGTTCCTATGCTTGATTTACGATTTTAGTTCAAAATTTATCTTTCGGGTTACAAATGTAACTATTCTGTTAAAAATTCATCTTTCCGATTGAAAATTCAACTATTTGGTTAAAAATTAACTTTTTTGCTGAAGCATCTTTTTCGGGGGGTTTAAAAAATGTAACTGTGGTTTTTGTCGTTTTCAGAAACAATTCAATGTTCTAAGTTTAAAAACGTCAGTGATTAAGAATTTTTAAGATTCATAGACAAATTTTTCATTCTTCTTTTTTTTTTGAACAATTAGTTTCATGAGAATACTTAAAAATATTTCAAGAAATTTTGAACCATTTTTTAAATTGTCACAAATAATCTCATGGATTTGACATTATTATAATATAATATATAAAGTTTTTTTTTCCCGCTTGATGCAGAAATCGAAATTCTTATTCAATCTCAAACAATAATGGATTGTTTTATTCCCTGATTGGTGCTTTTCTATCTGCAACGTTTTCATGGGAATTTCATTTATTTGGGAGGTAGTGAAGTTCTTCTAAAATATTCATTTTATAAATTAAAATTTAATTTAATTCAATTACAATCTCCTGAATAATATTAAATCTAATTATTACAAATTGTATGTTAAGAATAAATTACGCAATATATATATATATATATATATATATATATATATATATATATATATAAATTTCGGCGAATCTAGACACGACACGTGAATAAAGAAAGATTAAACACATTTAGAGTGTAAATGATTTAATGTCATCATTCTGAGAATAAATAACTTGATAAAAGATCTTTCTGGAGGTGACGTAGTCTTTATACAAGTATCGCAATCAGCTTCTAATTGTTTGAATAAAGCTAAGAATCTTACACAATCGTCTTTTTTCATTAAAATTATCTATTCATCACTATTCACATTCATTTACAACACAATTAAACTAATATATATTATATAGCTCTAAAAAATTGCTATATATTTTTATAAGTAAACAATTTGATTATTCTCTCTTCGAAATATCCGAGAAACCAAAAAATTTCAAAAACTAGAATTGCTCTATAAATGTTTAAACGCTTATTATAAATTCAGGACAATAAAACTTTCAGAAATCTTTACGATTTCTTGAACTAGGCTTCAGATTTGTTCATTAGGGTGGTCCAAAAATGCATTGGGATTTTTTTTTCTCTAAATTTGTGTGACTAACGCCCGAAATTTTTTTCGAATCCACACAAATAAATCCATTTTTTTTAAATTATATCTAGAGTTGGCACAAGCCCAATGAAGTGAAAATAATGATTAAACGAAAAGAATAAATTTTTAACAAAATAGCTTAATCTGTCGCATCGGCTACTAGATTGCCATTTTCGTCCCTCATTACTTCCGTTCTACTTTGAAAGCCTTTCCTTATAAAACTGATTCCCCTGTACATCTCACGCGGGTTATTTTGTTTATTATGCGTTTCTATTGCTAGTATTTTATTTTTTTCCCACTCCCTTTTCTTGGATCTATAAAGCCTATTTGTACTCCTAATAATCTCGAGATACTTTTTATGTGTTTGATCGCACTTATTTTGTAAACTACTTAGTCTGGCCTTTCGACGTTTTTCAAACCAGAGTTTGCACTCTTCGTCAAACCATGGTTTGCTTAATTAAATAACAATTATCCTCATTTTGAAAAACATATTCTATAAAAAAACATCTCAATCTGCCGTTTTTCCATGAAAAAAAATTACTCTGTTTTCCAAATACTGTTGGAATTCTCTTATATTTGATGATCAATGAAAACAATTGATCTAAAATTTATTCATATCATTGTTACGACCCGCGGATTTCGGATGAAGATATTTGTCTTTGCATATTTTGCATATCATGCTCTTCTCAGAGGGACTCATTTGTTTATATTTTTCTTTCTAAAACTGAATTGATATTTTCACTTTGACTGTTTTGATGCATCATACAATTTGATTAAATTTGTATAATTTTCCCTCAGAATTTGATATTATCATAGTATTTGGGATAAATTCAGGCAAACGATGCTCGGATAGACATATTACATAAAAGTGTTCATTTTTATGATAAATTGTAGTCACTTTCATAATTCGAAGTCCTAATGTAAAAAAAGGTTCAAAACGGAATGTAGTATTAGTTATTGACAATGGGATGCCATTGTCCCACATATACCAATCCATGCAAATAATAAATAGAGCGAATAAAGTAGAGCAAATCATACAATGAAATATTCAAACTTATATTCACAAGCAGAGCGCAAAAGATTTTTTGAATCCTAGTCCTCTCTGATTTTTGTCGCAAAATTGTTCAGCGTAAAAAAATACTGCGTGTACTTCACAAATAACGCGAATATTCAAGTCCACGTAACTTTTTTTATTAGCTGATATACACATTTTATAATCTGCATGAAAATCGTATCCAAAACATAGAGTAACACGCTTTGGCCTATTCCAAAGATTCTTTTTACAAAATCTTTTGAAACTATCCAAAATAAAATTTTTCGCTTATGTTATATATAAGCATTTCAAGTAAATGCAGCTACTCGCCTGGTTAGGAGGCGGTCCTTTCGAGTACATAAGCTCGTCTCAATTTTCTTTAAAGCCGTTTTCCTCAAATTATTATTGCTGAATCATTATAAACCCATTATAATTTTTCTGTGGAAATATTTTCATGAGGGAATGCAAAGGAACTTTATTTAATTTGCCACTAAAAAATACTAGCTTCTGCATTGGCTTTATTTATATCTTGTATTCATATGGTACTTCTAGCATTTCGACCGATAGAAAGGCAGTTTAAATTTCAGATTCACATTTTGTTTCAATTGGATGTGTGATGTGAATGTCTTGAGCTTACACGATGTACACAAAAATGCTTCGTGACTGAGCGGAGTACACCTACTGGAATATCAAACATTTCTTCTCGGGTCATTGGGGTAACCCTGCCACTTTTCATGTTTATTTTCAATCGTTTTTTATCACTACTGCCATAAATTCCAGCAAAAATATCTTTAGTCTCTAATATTGCAAAGATGTCACCGTCGGATGTTGATAATACAATATGTTCTTGGTTTGGAATTGGCATATATTTATTATGTGCCACGCGTAATTTAATTGATGCATCAGCAGGAAAAATGAATCTTTGAAGTTCCAATAGCCGGAGCGGATTCTTTCTGGGAGTAAGCCGAATATATTCAAGTGTGTCAAGGCTATATACAAATCCGTTTAGAAAAGTAATCCTGGTTGGCGTAGCCGTGCACCTGGCTTGAGGAGACCTAGACCTGGCAAGAGGAGACCTGGACCTGGCACGAACAGGAGGTTCGCCAGGAGGAAGAGACCTCTCAGGTGAATGATGTATCTGAGAAGAAGAAAAAGCCCAGCCACGAGGAACAACAGGAAGAGGGTCGCCATTCGGTAAGCACTCAGACTGTAAACTCAACTCTGCAAGAATCAATAAAGGATTACATTTCTTGACATTACTTGGTATGGTTTCTGTAAAAGCTTGATTTAGAATTTTTGTGAAAAATGTCTTGCTTTTTTGGAAGAAATTTCGTAAAATTTCAGAAAATTTTGTATGATTTTGAAAACATATTCAGGATATCAACAATATATGCAGGATTTGGATGTAAGCCGGTTTTCGTGGTATAAGTGAATCGACTTAATCACAGGATTATGCGGAGTTAGGTTGAGAAGTGAGGCTCCGTCTGGGCCTTAGTAGAGTATGTATAAGTCTGGTCGGGCGTTGGTCGGGCGGAGTTGGAAGGTTGGAGCGCTGCGAATAGAAGGATGTATTTTGTTCTGGCTTAGAAAGGCGTCGAGGTTTGACATGGACTTCTCTTCCTTCCTTCGGCTGCTCGGAAGGGACTGGTGGATGGTCAGAGCCTCTCAAGATGAAAGAAGATACTTGTAGGCCTGTAGTCCATCCATCGGTGGGGATCGTGGTAGCTGGCTGGAGCCGCTGGTCGAAGTTTAGCCGGGCGCTAGACGGGCCCGCCAAGGCGGCAAGATTCGCGAAGGTCTGGGGCCACACAGAGGGGCCATGGCAGACGGGCGTGTTGGTGGGCCACCGTTTCAGACCGAAGGCGGAACGGTTAGAAGCCGAGGTGTCGGCGAGGAAGGGTCATGGCCAACCTGGGTCGTTAGGTCCGAGGAGAACGGGGTGACAAGAGGAAGTCGTCGGCGTACAGGAGGAGCACGTCGGTGTCAGAGGCAGGAGAAGGAGCAGGAGCGGCAGTAGGAACTCGATCAGGTTTACAGGAGGGAGTTGGAACGGTGTGTCGGAACCATTCGCCGGGGGTAGGTGGCAAAGGTCCCTTGAGTGTCACCGGGACCAAGAAGTCCAAGAGTTTTTCTTTGGCTTTCTGGAGAGTGACGGAGATAACTCGTGGGTTGAAAGGCTCTAGGGCGTCGTATAGCTTAGAAAATTCCAAACGGCCCGACGACGGAGAGGAAGAGATAGGAGGGGGAGGAATGCGGATGAATTTCACCTGGGAACGAGGGGAGAGAAGGACGAGTAAAAGGAGAAGAGGAGGCGGCGTTTCCAGGTGCCTTTGCCAGGACGGGAGCGAGGAGGATTACCCTCAGGCATACGGCTGGACAGAAGAACAAGAAAGGAAAAAGAGAGAGAGAGTGCGGGGCCGCGAAGGCAGACCGCGAAGGAGAGAGAGAGAGAGAATCCGGAGCCTCAAAGGCAGACCGTAGATAGAAAGAGAAAGAGAGAGAATACGGAGCCTTGAAGGCAGACCGTAGAGAAGAGGGAGAGAGAGAGAGAGAATCCGGAGCTTTGAAGGCAGACCGTAGAGAGGAAGGGAGAGAGAGGAGATAGAGAATCCGGAGCCTCGTAAGCAGACAGTAGACAGGAAGGGTGAGAGAGGATCCGAAGCCTCGAAGGTAGTCAGCAGAGAAGGAGAAGGAGGATAGGTGAGAAGGTAAAGAGAGAGGAGTAGAGGAATGGATTTAAGTTGACTTTATTTGGTAAATGACAGGAGAAATGGATATTGATGTTTGAATAAATGAGATAAAATATTGGGAAAAATTTTTGGGACTGTTGGCCCATAACCATTTTAAGGGTTTCCAACGGATTTCTTGAGAACTTTAGGGAATACTTTAAATCAAAATAGGGATTTCAACGAATTTTCATAAATTTAAGAGATTATAGCATTCAAGGGTACATTTGAAACTAGAGTATAAGAATAGTTATTCTCTAGATATAATAGTTGAAAAACTGCTTCTAAGAAACCAAATTGTAAGCTTATCGTCGGCATCAAGTATTTTGATTTAGAATTCTTACTTGGTACACAATTATACTTGAGACAGTCATTGAAAATTGATCGGCTCGTCTACAGCGGAAATGCACATCTACTATTGGAATCTGGTTTTGAAATTCTGACTTAATTAATTTAAAATGGCTGTTTCAGCCTTTTGGATCCAGTAGTGATGTAGTGCGTTTCAATTATTCCTAAGGATAACGAAATCTTCGTTCGAACCCACAAGTTGGTATTTTTAGGAAGCTCTGAATTTTCTTCGACTTAGGAATATATAATAATATTATAGTCACCAAAAAAGTTGAAGATTACTGCCGAGGATAAGACCAGATTATAGATGATCCTCATTCTTTTCAAGTATAGAAGATGACCTGATCAATGTATTAATAAAGAATGACGTTAACAGTTCAACTGATTATTCTTGTCCTTCATTAGACTTTATATAAACACTACAGTCGTTATCTTATCTTGAAGCGGTTTTTTAATAACTCTTTGATAAAACTCTGAATCTAAATTGCAAACTTTTTAAACCACATACAAATGTGCCGCAGATCTAGTAATATTTTTATTCAACGTTTTTGACCGATTTTCTCTTTGCAACGAAGTTTGAGTTGATTTAGGACATTCAAATTTTGCTAGATGTCCACAACATTTGTAAGTGATTTCAAAAGATTGTAGTTGAGATTCAGATTTTTATCACAGTGTGATTACAAAAACCATTCAAAAATAAGATAACGAATATAGAAAATTTTCATACCCTCATGAAGGACCAGAATAATAATTACTTTTACTTTCAACAGAATTCTGCATTGATACATTAATCAGTTCTTCTTCTTTACATGAAAAGAATGGGAATCGTCTATAATCTGGTCCTATCCTTTGGCAGCAATCTTATGCTCTTTTGGTTAATATAATAATATTACATATTTAAAAGTTGAAGAAAATTTAGATTTTTCTGCAAATAATGCCAAAAATCGTGTTTTCATTCTATTTCAGCTCATTTTTCGACAACTTCATATTGAACTCCGTTTAAATTCTGTCAACATCGAGCTTTTGGTGGTTCAAAATGATATGCTTTTATTTAATAGTTACTGTTTTCAAACAAATAGCATCGTCAACTGTAATTTGGTGATTGTGAATTCTCTTTTGTTAAAGCTCCTTTGGCTGTAGCGAACACATTCTCATCACGTACTTCGTGCTTCGCACTCGATTTTGTCCAAAATCTGAACTTTTCTGAATTATGTTCAACACTTTTATATCAAATGTATATTAGATCAATTTATGCGCCTCGACTGTTTTTCAACTTGAATTTAAAATTCCACGTATTTTATAATTCAATTGTATTTAGTACATTCTTTTTCATATTTTTTAGCTGAAAATTATATCATTTTGCAGAAAATTTTTTCTTTTGCCTTGAAAGTACAACATTTCGGATTAATACATCTTTCATTATTGCCCAAAACATCATTTTTGGTCAAAAATGCTATTTTTTCTATTATCATGAAACAATCAAACATTGGTAATTATTTGAGAATAGAAAATTCAGTTGCTCCATAGAGTGTTGGTATTTTTGATTTCCAAATTCAAAATTATTTATAACAATTTTTTCCTTCATGGACTGATAATTTTTCTTAGTTGAAGATTTATCTATTTTGTGGAATTTTTTGTTATTGTTAGAAATTACATTTGTTGACCGAAAATGGAAGTGTTACATTTGTAGCTGAAAAGTAATTGCTTTTTCTTAAAAACTCAACGATTGTTGCTGAAAAATTAATCTTCTTTCTTGAAAATTCATTTTGTTTCACATAAGTTTATTGATAATTCGTTATTTTTTGAGAGAAAATTAATTGTTCTTCTTGAAAATTCCACTACTATGTTACAAATGTACCTTTTTGGTTGAAGAGTAATCATTTTAGAATTATAGATCATTCATTTCTATGGCTAAAAATGTAACCACTTTGGTAACAATTTTCTGGTGTTTTCTTTTTCGAAAATTTATGCTTTTCGCCAGAAATTAAATTAATTTTTTTTTGGAAATCCATTTTTTTTAAAGATCCAGCATTTTAGTTGGCAATTCATCTTTTAGGTGGAAAAATAATTTTCCCATTTAAAAATTCATCTTCTCGATTTGAAATTGATTTTTCTTTCTGCTACGAGGCCTACTTATGATGCACCATCAGAAGGGAAGAACTGAACATCGCTCAACAGCTACTTGGAAGAGGGGCCAAATCTTATCGAATTCGTGACGGACATTTTATTGCGCTTCAGCTCAGGAAAAATTGGTGTAATTGCAGACATAAAGAGAGTTTTTTTACAGATTAGTGTAGACCCTACGGAAAGTAACTTTCTGCCATTTTTATGGTATGACGCGTCAAGTAATTCAATAATGTATATACACTGCAGAGTAGTTTTTGGAGTATGCAGTAGTCCCTTTATTCTTGGCGTGACTATTAATTTACATTCAGATAATTACCCAAATTCGTTAGCTGATGACGTGACAAAGAATAAAATTATTTATAACACGATGAAGTTCAAGCAAAGTTTTTATGTGGATAATTGCGTTATCAGTTTGAATAGTAAAGATGAATTCAACGATTTCAGTTTCAACGAAAAAACAGTGATGAAGACTGGTGAATTTGATTCACCCGGTTGGGAATATACCAAGGATGGCATTTCCCATGAGCCGAACGCGGTACTCGATATATTATGGGACAAAGAGATGGATACTTTATCATTGAATACTTCTAATTCGGAAAAAACTTGAATTTGCAAAGATAACGATAATAAATATTCTATCGGTGGCGCATCGTATTTTCGACCCTCTCGTCTTTTTTTGCCCAGTATCACTTGGCCCAAGAATTTAACAACAAGAAGCTAAGGCAGCTAATATATCTTGGAACGACAAAGTTAGCGATTTAATCAGAAATAAATTCAATAATTGGGTAAAAGAATGGCGAATTATTGATAAAATTAATGTGCTGCGTTGCACGACTGGAGATGTAGACGAAAATAAGCATTTAAGCTTACACACGTTTGTTGATGCGAGTAAATTAGCCTGAGCGGCGGTGATTTTTCTAAGAATAGACAGGAATTCAAATACCTAAATTTATTTTGTGCAGGCTAAAACGGGAGTAGCACCAACAGTTTGGAGCACTCCACATGCATCTACAAGTATGTCGCGACTAGAGCTATTGGCTGCTACAATCGGCGCGAGATTAACAGCGCAAGTAAAACGGGCTCCAAGTCTAACAGATATTAGTTCGCAATTCTTGGTCGAACCCTTCGACAGTCATGACGTGGATAAATAAAGAGAATAATTAGAGCCTATTTGTAACGAACAGAGTAAAAGAGATTACAGCGTTATCAAAAAAGAGCGAATGGAAGCATGTTCCTGCTCACCTTAACCCGGCTAGTTTTCCGTCGAGATGATGCACTGTGAATCAGCTTCTGGCCTCGCGTTGGTGAGAGGGACCGGATTGGTTGAGGTGGGTACGTTTGTCTCTTGTCAGCTCTATGCGAACTGCGTTAAACCAGTGATCAAAATAACGAATAGATAGTTAGATCAATCCACGACTAAAATAGATACATAATCAGTTAAAATAATTGGTTTTCAATTGTAAAAAAACTTTAAAGCTAAGAAAAGAATGCTTCTGTGAAACAGTTTAATATTAATTTTGTACAAAAAATAACGAATTTTCAAGAAAATTGAAAAAAGTTTCCACTAACGGTGGAAAAGTTCACCTTTTAGTTGTAAAAAATTAATTTTCAAAAACAGAAGAAGCTTTCAAGCAAACAGATTAATTGTCCACTACAGTTACGATGAATGTACAACTGATATAGTTACATAATCATTTAAAATAATTTTATTGCGGTTTTTGAAAACGCGTTTCCAACCGAACAGTTGAATTTTCAACTAAGACGGGTTTGTTCTTGAGCCAAAAAGAGAAATGTTCAACGAACTTATTCAATTTTCAACCAAGCAGTATTTTAGGCTTAATTTTCATCGTTAGGAGTGAGGAACTGAAGACGAAAGAAATAGAAATATGGCAAATAAATTACTAAGAAGAATTTGAAGATTTCTTTTCCACTGGTCATGAACATATTAGGCCTACAAATGGATACTTTCCCTGTAATATCATGTTTTGTAACACTTGGTCGCATTTCTGTCTTTTCCTGTCCACACTATATATTAGGGCACTCTTCGGTTTTGATAATCTAGTTTCAACCCGACTCGCATCCCCCACCACCTTCCTGCCGCGCCGTTCCACGTGATGCGCGCGCTACATATCACCATCTTCCTTCATCCCGACCCTCAAAACCCGAGTTTCCACGAAAGCACCCGACTGTGCGCGGGTGTATAAAGCAGCCCTCCACCATCGAATCGAGTCCTAGCGTGTCAGTCTCAACAGATCACCCCCCGAGCCCTCCAACTTCTCGTGTCAACACGAGTTGACACAAGAATATTTTCGTACTCAAGGAGTGAAATGAGGCAATTTTTTTCTGAGATCGGGTCCTGCTTCCTAAAACATCAAAGTAAAGTCAATGAATTAATTCAGCCTAAATTTGGAACTTAACCTATACAACTTCATTGTCTATGATGTTCGAAAATTTGCACAAAACATTCCATTTCTTGCTTGGTGACAACTCTTCAAAAGCATCAAGTAAAATAGTTTCATATTCGTCAATTTCTCTTTCTTGAAAAAATTGCTCGTCACTCCTTGGCAATGCTCCCAGCGATGATTCCTTCAACACTCCTGTTTCCTTAAAAAATGCAGTCATGTTTTGCGCCTGCTTCCTTAACATATCTCACGATGCACCAGCATCATCCAGCCTCTTCTGCTCCAACAAGATTGCAGCCTCTTCAGCTTGAGCAGTCTGATGAAGGAAATGTTGTAATTCCTCGACATGACACACTAAGTCCTGCACATATTCCGTTCGGCAAACTAATGCAGGAAAAATAGATTTCTCTGCACATCTGGTCCTGCTAGTTGAAGGAGTATTGAAGTCCTCTGAAATTTTTTTCCCACCATTAGAAGTTTCATGACTATCATTCAGCACACGCACACACACAGTAACGTTCTGATAACAAGCGTTAAAAAGTTGATCAACTTATACCTTCACCGTATTCGGAATCTGTGTCTTCGTTATATTCGAAATCCATTTCCATGTCGTTGCTATCCCTCTCTGAACAGAAGCCGTCATTGCTCACAGTCCGAAAGTGCGAAGTGTTATTATCACTATTGCAAGGGATGGTTTATTCCACCTGTCAATGGCAGGTACTTTTAGTCATTTATACACATGTATATACGTACCCGTATACGTATATACATGGGTATACGGATATGGTTTATTCTCATAAATCTGGGCGTCAGCCAGGCCCGTATAGCGATGAGGTTAATACACACAAAAGAAAAGGTTGAGAAAGTGACCCGGCAAAATACTTTCTAAAAATAAAATACAAAATTTTATTTGAAACCTGAAAGCCTAGAAGACAGAAAAGCTAAAGGAGCAAGGTAGACAAACTTTCTCGAGGGGTGGTTCTTCAGATCACAGCGGCCATTTATGTGTGAAGGAAAAGAACATCTTGGTATTTATTTATAAATAAAAGCATAGAACGAGACTTTACAAATTCAACGAAGATTCCCGGAAATTTCGATGCTTCTACAACTAACTAAAAACCAAACGGGAGCCTAACGGAAGTAAGAGAATCGTGGCCACGTGGCCGAAGGCGACGAAACCGCGGACGCCATTTTCAAACCTGACGTCGAACTCTGGCGCGAACACCAATTATGTAACGCGGTTGCACACTGAATCGACTCTGGGGCACATGATCACAATCGGTTAAATCCTCTCGTTAAGCGTCCAACAAAATGAAAAAAAAAGGAGTCCCACAAAAGATTCCAGGGGTCACAAATATGTATGTGCAGATAAATCCTTATAAATCCGTAGAGTGCGAGAGTGCGAGACGTGGCACGTGTCACCGGTCTTAGACCAAAAACGAAAGTGACAGATTCATGCGATGCACCAAGACCGTGAACTCGAAGAGTGCTCGCATGAAGGCGCGTTCACATACATTAAGCCACTGCGCAACTACCGGGGAAGCTATGAACTAAAAATGATCGTTGACTAACAGTGTGGCTGATTTCCGTGACAATATTCGCGAAAAATGTTAACATAAATCTAATAGGTATTATTGAGACCACGATCTTCTACGCTGAATCCTAAAACTTACATCGGAAATCGAAGTTTTACCCGGTTTCAAACAACAGCGCGACTCGCAGGCGGACTACGAACTAAATGGTCACTAGCAAAAATTATAAACTATTTCCCGCGATTGAACACAAATAACGTAATGTTTCTCATAAACAACTCTTAATCTAAACATAGATCCCAAGACTGATGAAACTTTAACCAGAGAAGGTTTCATGAATCTTGGAAAGTTTCCAACTACAGTTTGGCGAGAAAATTCAATAATAAGAAATGAGAACGGAACATCGCATGAGGCCAGTTAACTAAATTCACGCGGACTTAGGCTTGTGAATTTATAACAATTATGTCATGGCGCGCCAATAACCTAACCTCGGCCAGACGTGAGCGCGCATGCGCATACGCTTAAATGAGACCTTTAGCGCATTTCGAGCTGTTTGTCTCATGAAACCTTTCATAGATAATTGAATACTTTTGTGCTGGTTGGAAGATTTCATGAAGACATAAGCCTAAATAAATTCTAGTTAACAATCTTCATAAGTTACCGGATTTACAGTTTTACACACGTGCTGCTCGGTAGTCTTTCCAAGCGCGGTCGGATTTCGAAGTCGAAGTTCAGTTGATAGCCCAGCCAATGACCGTTGAAACTGTTCTTATCCAATTTCCCGTCAGAAGTCGTAAACTCCCTCAAGATGGCGTCACCTATGTAACCATTCCAGCGTACCAGAACCTTGTCAATCCTCTGACGTAGCGGCTCAGCGCTGGTTGTCATGGAGTCGTTAGCTGGTATTGTGTATGGTGGATTGTACATCGGATGCCGAGGAATATACCGCTGCATAGTGGAAGATGCCGATCAGAAACGAGCCCACTACTGAATTTTCGGGGCCCGCCATCTTGTATTGTGATCAGAAAGATGGCGGCGTAGAGTGGTAAGACCATGATTGGTGGCGGATCCCTGACTCAGGGTGCGTTGACTAATTCCAAGGAACCCTCTGCTGCACCTAGCCACCCTTGGCCAGATACGGTGCTAGTTATACGGTGCGTAAATGGCCCGGCATCTTGGATCGTAGCCGGTTACCATGAGAACGTGGGACACTTGGAATACGGTTAGTGATAGGTGTTTATCCAGGGTGCGTTAGTGGGTACTGGTGACTTCTTATCCAACGACCGCCCTCTGACTACCAGGGTGTTGTTGTTGTTGGACTCAATTTGACAGATGGTTACGTCACATGGAAAAACACAATTTTCTCGGGGTTAATATACAAGTTTCAAAAGGTGTCAATTCTTGGAGAACCATCTTGGCCGAGGACTTCCGCTCTGGGTCGTGGAGAAAAAAAAAACAATACGAAAAATCTATTTCTGAACCCTTGATTCAGCAATTCAAATTGAAGTGACAGGTAAGTCATATTTACCCAGTCACACTATTATTATTGTTATTATACCATCGGGCCATATCCCTTTGTGACTGAACGTGACTCACTTAAGAGATATCAACTGTGTCTATGCCAGTCATTAGGAAGAAATGATACATACGATCTGCGAAGAACATGAGGTTCCAGAAACATCATCGTCGGATAATACTCCCATTCATATGTAAGGGTTGGCCGGGCAGAACCAGATTGTACGTAAAGTTTCATTTTCGTCAGCTCCTCCATAAAAAGCATACGTAACTTCCTCCATTCATCTTTGGCTTCCTTCACTACAAAATCAGTAAACACAAACAGCCAATAACTTCAGCTTCTCATTCTCGGCTAAATGTCACAGTTTTGTACGTTAGTGAGTCACAAACCAATATGCCCCAAATTTTTCTATGCCTCACACTGATACACCTAAAAACCTCATGAAATGATATAAAATAATTCAGCAGTAATTGGTTTACAATAGTCAGCAACTCGTGATTTCCTTAGAGATTTTTTCTATGATTTTTAAATGAAAATGCCCATGTGGAAGACTGCTCTGACACTGGCCTGGCCTGAATCACATAGTCTTGTTTCCAGTCTTGACCAGCCGTGGTCCTGGCCAGAAGTCTAACGTTTTCTTTCGCTAGCCCCAGGCCAGACCGTCTAGACAACCGCTAGGTATGGGCTGGCTGACAGGTTGTGACACTTGATCGAAAAAAACTAGCAGTGTGTCAGAGAGGTCACAGTCAACACGTCACTGATACTTCAAATAGAGACGTCATCTGGCAACATGTATGCAAGTCGCGGGACGAGCAATACATTCAAATTTCTTGAAAGAAACTTTATTTTCTTGATGACTTGAAAAAAAATCATTGTTTCCTATAAGATTGTTAACTATAAGCTTCTTCAGTTGAAAATTTTTTATTACAGACACCCTGTAACTTTTTCGAAATATGTCAACAAAAAAAACTGGTCGAACTTGAATTTTTTTTTCTCGGTTACTTGATCCGCGTCAAACCAGGGCCAGACAAGACTGCCAATGCGTTCATAACTCACGGTGCAACTTTGCAGTTAAGACAACAAACCGTGGTTTGAAGAACCGTTTGTAAATTGCTGAACTTTTGACCGCTGTAGTAGTTACCTTCAATTTTTATTTATGAGTACATTTTTGAAAAACTCAGCCTCTAAAGAAGCTGGAAAAGTCTACTGATGCTTTTAATTTTGCCGTAGAATCAACAAATTCAATGGTGGGTTTTTAAAAACAGTTAATTGCATTAATAACACGCTATCGCACATAATGATATTCCGGTTTTTATTGGGACTGGGGGCACAAAAGTAGCAGATGAGACTCTCAGCGGGTTCCAGGGTATCGATGCGATGTCCTGCTTGATCCTTCGCTCCATAAAGTGTCTTTTTTTTCTTCAACTTTCGTACATCTGGTAGAATGTGTTGCGTGGTTCGAATGACTTTGACAAAAGTGGACGGCAACCTCTTCAACTTATCGCTCACAATTGAGGTCGAGTACCGCAGAAAAAAATACATAAAAAAGTAAGATGTTATAGCGTGTTATTGATGTAATTATCTTCATTCAAAACACTCCTCTTGAATTGTTTGATTTTTTTTTTAATTGTAAGCCTCAGTAGAGCATTCCACCTTGACAAGAAGCTGAGTTAGCATTCTTCGCTTGTGTTTACTGCTGACATAAAAGTTATCAAATATTTTCAAATTTTTCAACAATGTACTCATAAATAAAACTTTAAGGTAACCACTAATATTTTGCAAAATAATTCATGCATTTTTCCACGAAATACAACGGTCGAAAGTTGACCAATCTATAAAAGGTGCTTTTAGCCACGTTTTTTTATCTTCACTACAAAGTATCGAAAGTATACACTTAGTCATAATAAAATGAGGACTGACAAGATGTTTACTTTTTCTTGAGCGATTTTTTTACGACTTAGAATAATTCTCCATTTCATAAATAATTCGTCCAAACAATTACCCAGTACAAACATTGAAAGTGAAGGAAACATCTTTTTTTTTGTTCAATGATGTTACCAGTGATACCATTGGCATGATCATATGCCGGTAAATGTCTGCGCGTTTACAGTAACCGTTTATATATACAATTCTTCTATGAAATTCACAAAATTGTGAGTGCTCACCAAATTTAAAGAGCCTTTAAATATTCTTGATGAATTTTTTTCGAACGGCTACACCGGCACTGGCCTAAGTGTATAAAATGTCTCTCATGTTTGTAGTTATTTCTCACATGGCGACAGTCTGCAAGCAGTTGCACGCTCCTTTCACGTTGGGCAGTCGATGTCCTACGAAATTATAAAGGAGGTTTGTCGCCACATTTGGGAAACTCTTCACTTGAATTACTTGCCAATGAAATCTACAGAGGACTGGAAAAATGTAGCTGAAGATTTTCGGAAGGAATGGAACTTTTCGAACTGTGTTGGAGCCATCGCTGGGAAACACATCTGAATTTTAAATCCTGCACGATCAGGGAGCGCATATTTAATTACAAAATATAGTACAGTTTCAGCCTCATAGCAATTTGCGATGCTCACCATCGCCTTACCTGGGCGGACATAGGTGACTATGGTTAGTTGTAGGGAAGATACCTTACAATAATTATCAGCAATAAAAATTCTTTACCCGTGCCAATATTTTTCTATGTTCATTAAGTGACATGAGCGTTTTTGCAAACACTGAATTTTTTCAAGCACTCTAACACGATCGAGCCAACTTACCACGACCGTGTGCATTACCAGGCAGTGAGGCTGTTTTGCCTTATTGTCACATCGGTGATGAAATCTTCACCCTCGCTTCCTACCTATGTAATACAGCCATACACACGGAGATTTGCAAATTCACTGAAGTAAACGCTTTATAATTACAGGTTACTACTTTTATCCATTTCTAAATATCAGCAAGCCACCATTTTCAGTAATTTGTTTTGCTTCATTTCAGACATTTATAGGCCCATATATATAGACCATTCAAGAAAACTCATTTCAAGACATATTACTGCCTGATCATTCTGCAAATACGTTGCAATGTTCTGATGATTTTTTTTTCTCACCTTAGATTATCAAAAGCGCGAATGACAATAGAGAATTCTTTCAGAAATTTAACTGCAAAGTGGCGAGTTTCACGTCGGGCGTTAGGATTCAATTTGTCTACCAACGTCGCAATTCTACAAGCAACAGTGTGCCCACACAGCTTCTTGATAGACAACGATTCGACACTGCAACCGGCAAACCGGAAGTACGCAAATGCTACTTTTGTATATAGGATAGAAGAAAATGGTAATATTATTCGCGTCGAATGGAGAAAAATTTCGGCTGATCTCGATAAAGATGCTCCTGTAGCTGCAGTCGATGCAGAAGGATTGGTGGAAGAACTGCTTGAAAATGATGATGTATCTGCAACAGTCTTACTTCAAAGAGAAGCATTGCCGAAGTTTTTCCTTAAAGACGAAGAAGTAAAGAGTACGAAAGAGTAAACAGTAAAGCGATCTGGTGCGAAAGAAGTGGCAAATAGTTTTATTTTAGAGTCTGTGGTTCAAAAATGAAAGCATATTATCATTTTACCGTATTGAAAATATTCCAGGAAGAGAAAGATAGTCACAAAAAAGTATAAAAAAAGGTACGAGATTAGGCATGTAAAGAAAGAAGAAGAAGACAGGGGACATGCATACAGACGTGGATGCGCGCGTCAGCCAACAATTGGAGCAGCCTCCGATTTCCCTCTTTTTATTTCTTCGAGTAATTCACGCGGAACTTTTTCAGGAGCATTGACTCGTACTCGTCCATCGTACGTTGGTCTCTTCTTGCTGCTGACGATTGACCGCATAGTTTAGCCGTTTTCCGTGTGTAATATACATCCAATATTCTCAACAGATTTGTGAAACATTTCGTCGCTTCGTCCAAGAAGTCACCCTGCTGTTCCAGCTTCCTTTTTTGGACTTATTATGGTTGTATAATTCCGGAGCAACCATTCTACCTGCCTTCTTCAGATTATCTGCCCTAACAGGCTGCAGTGCTGCAATGCTTGGATTGCGTTTGACGGGCACATTTCTGAAAAAGGAGGTATTGCCTTCCTTGGACGAAGGGATGACAACCGCCGATTTCGCGATAGGCTTTCCGTACCTTGGAAGTACTTCCACGTGCTCAGCATTACTGTTGGTACCGCTGCCAGCAGCAAGCAAGAAGAAGAAGGATGACTTTATCACGTACTGCAGTATGTGTATCTTCAATGGCATTGTTATTGCCCTCGCGTGCATCAGCCACGTTGGGATTCTCATTATGCAATCTGGAAAGAAGAGAAATATTATTGATGTATGCATTCGGTAATTTTCAGAGTGAAAGTGGCATAGCAATGGGTGGCCAGAGGGGGCTTCAGCCCCCCCCCCCCCTTCCCTGAAATTTCGTAATCACATATCTCCAAAGACTTGAGCATACCAAAGATTCGATATATTAACTGTGTCTATGCCAGTCATTAGAAAGGAATGATACATACGATCTGCGAAGAATATAAGGTTCCAGAAACATCATCGTCGGATAATACTCCCATTCATATTTGATGGTTGGCCGGGCAGAACCCGATTGTACAGACAGTTTCATTTTCTTCAGTTCCTCCATAAAAAGCATACGTAACTTCCTGCATTAATCTTTAGTTTCCTTCACAAGAAAATAAGTAAACACAGACAGCCAATAATTTCCGTTTCTCTTTCGGCTAAATGTCACAGTTTTGTACGTTAGTGAGTCAGAAACTAATATGCCCCAACTTTTCATATGCCTTACACCGATACAGCTAAAAAACTCATGAAAAGCTACGAAATTCATCAGGTATTAATGACAGTCAACTTCGGAGCATAGTTTGACATTGAAATAATAATAGGAAAATTCTGAAAAAAATTATGAATTTGCTTCAAGCATTTCCCAACCAATGACTGTTTTGGAAATTTTTCAAAACGTTACATCTTCTTTCTGTTTGCTAACATAAATCTGTAATAAACATGACGAAACAATTTGGTTCAGGTATGGTTGTATACTTATGGAGGAAAAGTCAAATTGTTACAAAATAAAGTAATTCAACGGTAATTGATTGACAATATTAAGCAACTCGTGATTTGCTTACAGATTTTTTCTATCATTTTTGAATGAAAATGCCCGTGTCAAAGACTGCTCTGGCTCTGGCCTGGCCCAGACCACACAGTCCGGTTTCCAGTCTTGAACAGCCGTGATCCTGGCCAAAAGTTTAACGTTTTCTCTTGCTAGCCCCAGGCCAGACCGTATAGTCAACCGCTAGGTATGGGCTGGCTGACAGTTTGTGAAACTTGATCGACAAAAACTAGCAGTGTGTCAGAGAGGTCACAGTCAATACGATACTGATAACTTTTTCAAAATATGTCAAAAAAATATACCGGTCGAACTTGGATTTTTTTGTTCTCGGTTACCTGATTAGTGTCAAACCAGGGCCAGACGAGACTGCCAATGCGTCCATTACTTACAATGCAACTTTGCAGTGAAGACGACAAAACATTGCTTAGCTTTCGAACGTTGTACTAGTTACCTCCAAGTTTTATTTATGAGTAAATTTGTGTGAAATTCAGCCCCTAAGGAAGCTGGAAGACTCTACTAAGGCTCAAAATTTTGCCAAAAAATCAACCAATTGAATTGTGGGTTTTCAAAAACAGTTCATTGCATTAATAACAAGCTATCGCACATAATTGAATTCCTGTTTTTTTTGGGACTGTAGGCACAAAAGAAGCAGATGAGACTCTCAGCGGGTTCCAGGGTATCGATGTCCTGCTTGATCCTTCGCTCCATAAAGTGTCCTGTTTCTCTTCAACTTTCGTACATCTGGCAGGTTGTGTTGCGTGGTTGAAACGACTTTGACAACAGTGGACGGCAACCCCTTCAACTTATCGATTGCAATTGAGGTCGAGTACCGTAGAAAAAAAACACAGAAAAAAATAATATGTTATAGCGTGTTATCAAACGTTTTTTTATCTTCAATGCAAATTTGCGTCGAAAGTATGCACTTATTCATAATAAAATCAGGACTGACAAGATGCTTACTTTTTCTTGAACGATTTTGTTCTGAATGAATTAATCAATTACTTGTAGAGGGGCCAGGATTCAGGAAACAGTACAGCGCCACGAAAATTTTTCCACATGTTACAAACAATATAATCTCTGCCCGATACTCGAGAATGAAAATATATTTCTCTAAATTACTTCTCAATTCCAGAAAAAAATTATGTAATCAAATCCCTCCTGTTAACATTTGACCTATTTTGGTCCTGCGTTGCCCTTTGCGTCCTACTTTGGACCTTCTACGTCCTTCTTCAGATTTTTAACGTCCTACTTTGGTCCTGGTGCGTCCTGCTTATTTTGTTACAGGTCCTGCTTCAACCCTTTAAGGCCTTCGCGTTTGAATGTACATTTGTGATGACCTGTCTTGGTCCTGTGGGTACTTAAAGTATATTTCTAATACATAAAATATTTTATATTTTGAATAGAAAATAATTCCTTAAAATTTTAATTAATAGTTATCCTTACATATAATGTATACGTATGAGATCTACGTATCTCATGTTATACGAGTATGCGATTGTAACAAACAAACAAAATTATAAATTATAATTATTTGCATATCATTAATTAATTTTTTTCATTTACATTCCTTGATATTTTGGTTGAAGGAATATTTGTTAAATACATGCATTCTATTCCTAATAACAATAGTGATTACAAATACTCACATTCTGTTAGAGCACGTTAGAAGAAGTTAAAAAATGCATTAAAATAGTGGTAAGACATCAGGAAATAAATTTTTATTCAAGTTCCTTCTGGTTGAAAGGTAGTCCAATGTACATTTGATTTTCGATGTTCATATAAATGCAAACAGAAATAAGATTTGCAATTGTAACGGCAATTGCATTATTTACGGTATCGCAGACCTTTAAAAATGAATGTCTATCATATTGAAAATGATTGCCTTGAACACGGAAGACATCGCGGCAAACAAGTTGTCGTCCGATTATTGCAAAATACATATTTTCCCATTCACAGTTCTGTATCTCGCATATTCATCTGCACTGCGGATGAATATGTCTGCAAGTTGTCTTTGTGAATTTCCGCTACAAATAATTTTCCATTTTTCAATAATCTTGAAAATTGCTATACCTTAAAATTTTGAAAAATTTCGATATTCTGCATTGAATTTGCAACTAAACAAGATAATTATCTAACGTATTTATATATTTCAACGCTATAGCAATGTTCCATAATTTGCTCAATAATTTTCACTTGTCGTTTTGCAGTTTGGCAAAAACTTTCGATGTTACCAGTGGGTAGCATCTCCAAAAATCTGGTCATTTTAATAAATCAATTTTGTGAAACAGCTATCTGAGTATCGATATGATTTGTACCATGAATGAGTCTTAACAACTTTCCATTTAAATCTTCATATGCGACACATGTATATACCCATAATGGTCCAAGTCTTTGTACGCTGTCAGGAAAATGTAAAAATTGACATTGCTGTTACTAATATGAGATAGTGTTCAAAATAATCTTCTCTAAAAATGCCTTGAAGAACAGGGAGAGAATAATAAAAGAACCACATTTTTAATTCCAAAGCCTTCCAATAGACTAGCTCAGCAATAGAGCGTGGCATGCGATGGACAAATTTGGGAGGTTTGATCGAAGTGAGTTGGTTATTAATGATATCAATAAAAGCATATAATGAAAAAGGTTGTAAACGATTTTCAACGCTAAATAGTAAAATCAGGACCTTTTTCACAACACCACCATCAACACCATGTATTCTATCAAGTTCCATACCTTGCACAAAATCAGGCATTGATTTAGACAAAGCTGAAGAGCCTTTAACGCCCATTACCAGAAGATCCTGAGTAGCAGTGCGAGCAAATGTTTCTGTATTTTCTAAAGTTCTTAATACGATATTATTTTGATAGGGTCATGTGTGAACATGACGGCCTTGTGTCTCTAAAGGCATATTTTCACTTTTACACACAAAAAATGAACAACCGTGAGCGCCGTTGAAATTGGAAAAGTTTAAACACTCACACCTATCTGGTGTATCACAAGTTCCTGCCAGGAGAATTCCTCTTGCGCTTATTGTCACTTCATTACTGGGTATGTGTACATCAATACCACCGGAAAGTTTTTTCAGGTCTGAACGCAAGCTATATATAAATCCATTCATATCTGGCTTTGTATTACCATGCCATAATCCAGCAAGTAGAGTATTTTCCCTCCTCTTTCTACTTCCGGAAGGAAACTCATTGATCGTTAAGTAAATAGGCCAGGTACTGACTTTAGATGATTTTAAAATTGGGATTCCATCTGTGTACCAGGAAAGAGAAATCTTGTTCGGATTTGACAGAAAACCATTTTCAATCCATGATTGATACAGGTCGCTTTCATAAATGTCTGTCATGACACCTGGTGGATGCCTAGGCCTATGAAACCGATCCTGTAGGCTGTTATAAAAATTATTTCCTTCATACATTTCTTTCAGTTGTTCCGGAAATGGTAATTGAACAAAATAACAAATTTTTTCCTTCGGACAGACGGGGCAAGTATCGTCATTTGATTGAATTCTTGTATGCATGTGCCACAATAATAAGTTTTTTCATATCGATTTCTCCATCGAGAGAGAAATATTTTCTGAATTTGTATAAACATTTTGTTTCAAATCTTTGCTTGAGAAATGGAAGTTTATAACAGCAATAATGTTAGAAAGACACGTCATAGGAACGTTTTGATGTATTAAGATTGTTAAAATTAATAACATACTCTTCATAACATTTATCGGAGCTCCTCGGTATAGGGGCTGTTGATTGAAATTATCTCCATTGTCAGGAAAGATTTCAGCATACTCATCTCCACTTGCCGGTGAACTGGCGTAATAATTGCTGCTTTCACTGTCTTCACTTGATTCAATGTCTTTATGTGATCCTTCCGACGAGCCCTCACTTGTGGCAATATCAGAATTCCTTACGTCTCTGTAAAGAGAAAATTCTCCCATTAAAAATTCCGAAGTAGTTGCAATAGTAATAGTAAACTATGCAAGAGGAGGTCACTTTTAAGAGTAGGTGATTTTAATTTATTGGATTATAGAAACCATCAAACTCATTGTGAAAACTTGAATTTTCTGTGAAGTCTTTTAGAAATCTCTTGGAATTTTGTAAAGCTTTCGTAAAGTCTTCAAACTTCTTGAAATCTTTGTGTAATTTTTAGATATTGTTTGAAATCCTAATGAAATCTCTGAAATATTTGTGAAATCTTTCTAAAGTCTTTTGTATTCGTTTGAATCCTTAAAATCCTTTTTGGATCCTCAAAATCTTTCAAAAGTCTTGAAATCTTTGTGAAATCTTCAAAACCTGATGTACGCGCCTTTTTCGAATCTTTGAAATCCTTCAAATCTTTATGAAATGTTCAAAATCTTTGGGAAATTTTTGTGAACATTTTTAAATCTAGCGTACACACCTTTTTTAAATCTTTTATGAAATCTTTTGAAATAATTGTGAAATCTTTCTTAGAAATTTTTTCGAGTCTTTGAAATCTGGTGTACTGTAACCTTTCTTAAATTTTTGAAGTCCTTTAACTCTTTGAAGTTCTAAAATGTTTGTGAAATTGTTTTGAAAAAAGTTTTTAGTAGCTAGATTTATTCTGAACTAGATATTTCTTTCGTTATAGAAAAACGATTGAAATCACCCATCGCATTTTAATAAAATTACCGTTTTAAAAGCACAACAAATTCAAATTCAAGGTTCTCGTGAAAAATTCAAGGAGAATTCCAGGTTTTTAAGTGCTTCAAGGTCGCTGGACACCCTGACTATGCATAAAAGATTGGGGAGATTTCAAAAACTATTTCTCGGCATGAAAACACTCTTGCATAGCTTACCCTACATCGACAATTTTATTATTTACCCAGGTTTATTCAGGTGCATCAAGCCTTCTCCAAGATTTTGCAACAATTCTGTTCTTTTTTTCCGAAACGCCATTAAATTTGCTTCATTTTATAAACCTCTTCTCGTTTTGATAATTTAGAATACAAGCAAAGATACATATCTAATGCCTGTCGGTGGCGCTTTGATTTCAATGTCATCCAATGACTTAATTAACACTGGAGAGATTTGCTGGTTACCGATATATACATCGAGATACATAATTTTTTAGACAATAAAGAAGAATTAGAAAAGATTCCCGTCAACGATAATGGAGAGATTAACGAGCCAGAAAGACACATTTTTTACGAGAAAGTCATACAAGAACAAAAGGATGCTGCCCAATTCAGAAAAATTCAAAAAAGTTTACAGAAATCACACAAAGGAAAATTGGTAAACTCAATTCAAGAAGATGATTCAATTGTTCCCCGTTATTCAACAAAACCTGCTTACAATCAATCCTCGCTAGGTCCTCAGCCCAAACAAACTTTCAACACGTATACTGACGTGTATGACATTAGACAAAATATTGACAGTTCAATTGTAACTGATTTCAATTCCCAATCAGATGATCAGCAGGGACAAATAGTCCAAGGCACTGGACAAAATAATAAAAATGTAATGAGGGGTAGTTTTTTTCGACCTTCAGTTAATGAACACGGGAACGCTTTCAGTGCCACACATATGCATGGGGCTGAAAGAAATGTTTTTAAAAAGGCAATGAACTCTGTTTTCCGTAAATTATCACATGAAGAGCAGGAATCACGAGATTTGAGCGATCCTCCGAGCCAGTTGATTGATATTGGAGACAATACTGCAGTTCCAATCAGAAGCTACAGTCAGCGATCCTTCCATTGACACCAAAGTTCTTTTTTAACCCACAATGGAAGGTACCACAATGGTGGTAAGAAAAAAGTGGCAGGAGATGAAAAAGCACTTTCAGATGAAGAGGATTTAGAAAAAAGCAGCGTCTCCCTCTCATCTGAGGATGAAATGTCAGACAATTTCAGAGCTGCAGCTCGAACCATGGCTGCATCTATTCCCGAAAAAGGTAAGTTTCCGCTAAATCTGAGGCAACTCTACTAGAAATGTTGCAGAAATTCTGTCATATTTTGACATTCTTTATTCCTAAACTAATTTTCTTATAATGATTTTCTATAATGCTTTTTCTAGAACTGCGAAAAAATTAAAACCAATTCATCATAGGAAAATCATTATAGACCTATACTGAATTTCCTATCATATTTGTTTGTAAGGAGAGATTGCAAGTGATTATAGAAGATGGCATTGTATTACAAAGTATTGTACGGGATTGCATGAGATCCGAAATTTTTAAAAAGTATAGCAAATCCAGTTTACAATCCAGATGGCTCCTTCTAGATTTTGCAATTGAAGTTTTAAATTTTTTGGTTAAAATTCTGTATATTTTTACCGACAAAAAACAAATACATCATTCAGAAATGCAGAATCAAGGGTAGGCAAGTTTTTCCAACATGCGACGCTTAGCACCGGTTCACGGTATTAAAAATGTGACTAATGCTTGATGCAGTGAAATTTCTGTTAGTGTTTTGTGAAACTTAGAAACGGTTAATGTATAATTTATTCGCACGTCTCTGAAAATTCCTACAGAGATTTCTATCATTAGTCTTTCTTACTTATTTGATAATGTCTGTAACACTGAATTGATTGAAATCACTTATTTTTACTGTGACGAGAAGAGATATTACTTTTCATAAATTATTGCTTGCGGTATTGCAACATTCCTATAGAACAAGGCACGGTGTTGACGAAAAATGAGAAAAAGTCTGCAAGGTAAAAAAAACCAGAAATTTTTTGGAAATTTTTTAATCGTTCAGATTCAAAATAATGAAAATCTTCATTCTAAAATCGTTTAATACCTGATTTCTATCATTTGACCATTGTCTTTTTTTAGGTAAATAAAAATAACGTATAGCCTGCATCAGACATGGTAAGAACCGTGTATGTATATATATATATATTTATTTATTTAAAATCTTTGAAAAATATTACTAAAATAGTAATATCTTAAATTTAGACTTGATTACTCTTAATTATTTATCTATTTTTTGTTTTGATTTTTTCGCAGGAGGAAATATCACCATTGTGTGGTTTTTATTTAAAGAAAGATAAAATCACTTACATCAACATAACAGCCGAACGAGGTGGCAAAATGGATTGGAAAATTATAGTAAAAGAAGTTTTGCTAGAAAATTACGGCAATACCTGGCAAACCACTCAGCATCGGGAGTGGGAGGCTCACGGCCACCAATTCATCACCTCCTATCCAAGGGACTATTCGGTAAGCTACATTATTCTACATCTTTTCAACCGCGGTCACCACATTGTAACTTTCTGACACTCGTATTTATCCCTAGTTTTCGATAACAGTTTTAAAGTAATTAAATTTCGTTACTTTCGGCACTTCTTGAAAGCAACTTATGCTGTACCAGCCCTGGTTTAACTTTTATTTCTTATATTACAATTTTCTCTTTGCAGAGTGGGCAAATCGAGCAGCAGGCGGAAGAGTGAGCCGAAAAGATTTTATAAAATATATAAATAAATGTGCTTCGAATAAGAGGCAGTACCAAAACAAAGCATCCCTAAAACCAGCATCTCGTTCATGTACGTATGAAAACTAAATTTAAACCAGATTTGTGACTACTTTATAAAGTAAGTCTTTTATGAAATATAAAATATAATGAATTCTAATTATTCAAATATTGATTGCAGAGGCGAGAGAAGCAGTGCAAAAACCCCAACCATCTGAGAAAGTGAGGGAGGAATCGGCGGGATATCCTGCTACATTTGCTCCAGCAAATTATTATCCGGGACATTGTGGAAGTGCAACAGGTAAATATTAAAAAATCTTTAATCTTCAAAAGTTGAAGATAAAATAAAACTAAAAAAATTATTTACTCAGCAACATGGGATGGATCATGTAATACTGCAAATGATATTCCTGGCCCATCAACTTATGCGAATGCCGATACAAGGGTTGATAGATGGGAACTGATGGAGCTCGAAAGGACAAAAAATAATATTATAAGAACTTGTGCATTCTTTTTTTTCATAAAATAATGTGTTCTTTTTTAATAACTTGTACTATATTCGATAATTATTTGACAACTTCTGTGCTTATTATTATGAAGCTCATTTTTCTCTAAGGCTCAAGATGGTTATTGCCCAATATTTCGAAGGCATTCTTGTTTATAGTTGGATTTTTTGTTTGTTTCAATATCATGCACGAAGTTGTCCCGGTATATATCATCAGTCACGGACGCATTATCATAATGCAATCAAGTGATCTGATAAGAGCATGTGCCTTGACATATTGAGAAAAGCCTGGCTTTCTACCCCATCATTCACGGAATGGGTTGCAGTCAAGTGCATGGTGGGGAGACCTACAGCTTAAGGTGGGTTCCGAACCACTAGAACCTCGGTAAAGGTACATACAAAAATTTCAAGAGGTACCGGCTCAGGGATCGAACCCCGGACCTCTGAGGTGAAGTCCGAGCTTCTAACCAACTGGGCCACCGAGGCTCCCTGTTCTTATTATTATTATAATCATACAATTAGGCTATACTACCGGGGATCAAGGACTTTCTGTGATATGGGTCAGTAAAGGATGCGCAGGAGAAGGGATAGGTTTCAGATAAATCTAGAAGCCGTGTCTTTCTAGCCAATGCCCCAGGTGAAGAGCCTCGCAAAGCCATTATACTAATCCACTATGAAAATCTTCACGCTGGCCCATTATTATCCAAAATTTTACCTTTCAGGCATCACTCTTAAAAATAAATACAATTTTACTTGCTCATTTCCTATATAACAAAAAATAATTTGTATGTGCAGAGAAATATTGCATTAAAAATAAGTGGTTATTAGGGCGTTTATCTAAAATGGATGAAACGTCACTCCTGCCTCTTCTCATTAAATAAATAATTATTCCTATTTGCACAAAAATATTACATAGATCAATATTCTCACGTACAAATGAGAATTTACTTCAATCATATGGTTTTTTGTGTTACAAGTAAATAATGTGATTCAAAAAAACTAACCGATTACTTCTAAATTGCCAATTTGTATGTAAGATTATTCATTTATGTGATATTTTTGTGCATATAAAAATGATTTATTTTAAATAAGCCCTGTATAGATGCTTCTTGAACCTACTTAAGTCCTACAATTGCATGTTCAAAATAGGACCAAAATTTTGAGTCGGGGCAGGATCTGGCAGCTCCATAATAAGTTCTCGTCATTAGTCCTGTTTTAGACCTAAAATTGCTGAAAGTGGAGATATGGAGGACTAAATTAGGACCTTAATAAATAGTTCCTTCTTAAAACTACTTAATTCCTACAATTTCAGGTACAAAATAGGACGAAAATTTCGACTCGAGGATCTCCATTTCATAAATGATTCGTCTAAACAATTGCCCCCAGAATTTGTCTGCTGATGGCTACACCGGCACTGGCTTAAGTGTATGAAATGTCTTTTATGTTTGTAGTTATTTAGCACATGGCGTTAGTCTGCAAACAGATGCGCGCTCCTTCCACGTTGGGCAGTCGACGGCCGACGAAATTGTAAAGGAGGTTTATAGCCAAATTTGGGAAACTCTTCACTTGAAGTACTTGCCAATGAAATCTACAGAGGACTAGAAAAATGTAGCCCAAGATTATTGGAAGGAGTGGGGCTTTCCGAACTGTTTTGGAGCCATCGATAGAAAACACCTCCAAATTTTAAAACCTCCACGATCAGGCAGCGCATTTTTTAATTACAAAAAATACTACAGTTTCAGCCTCATGGAAATTTGCGATGCTCACCGCCTGATGATGTTTCTCCTTACCACAGATTATCAAAAGCGCGAATGACAATAGAGAATTCTTTCGGGAATTTAACTGTAAAGTGGCGAGTTTCACGTCAGGCGTTAGGATTCAATTTGTCTACTAACATCGCAATTGTACAACCAATAGTGTGTCCACACAATTTCTTGATATACAACGAGTTGACACTGCAGCGGGAAACCAGATGTACGCAAATGCCACTTTTTTAGATAAAATAGGAGAAAATGGTAATATCATTCTCGTCAAATGGAGAAAAGTTTCGGCTGAGCTCGATGAAGATACTCCTGTAGCTGCAGGCGATGCAGAAGGACTGGATGAAGAGCTGCTTCAAAGTATAACAGTTCGCAATTTTCTTTCAAATTATAGTTCAATACTTATTCGTTTCATATTAGTGTTAAGCATTGTCCCCAATATTGTTGCTATATCCTTTCTGGGGCTATAAACAAGCGAAATATATTTATTATATTTTGGGTTTCACGAAGGCGGAGTCCACAACCTTCTTCGTTGGAATACATTTAAAGTCTAAAATAGAATATTAATTTTATCTAACAACTTGACTCACGAGAATCCCTGAAGATGTTATGTAGGAAATAAGTAATCAATTTCGAGAGCATACTGCAAAGAGAATATGGAATGTCAATTAGTAGAACCCCTAATAATATATCCTAGTGTGCGTGCCCTTTTAAGTGGATGCCTGGAAAGTAGGAGTCTTTTGGCTTACTTTATTTTTCAATTAAATAGAAAATTACTTTGATTCTCTGGCAAATCTCAGTCTTACAATCATCGATTGCAAGCCAGAGAATCCGTGCTGCAAACCATTTTATAAAAAGACTGAGAACATTTAGTGGTGAGCACTTGGCTTTATTTTTATGTTTTTTCATTTTACTTAATTATTCGAAATAATTTACCAGCAAGGAAACCTCATAAAGCCAGGGAGTAATCTAGATTACACCCCAGAGATAAGAGGGTAACGTGTGATTTTAGAAATTTAGAAATCAAAACTTTGAGGATAACTCCTCATCCATACTCTTCCTACGAGCCCTAAGTGAAACTCATTTCACTAGAGGAACGAAAGACCAATACAGATTAAAAATTATTACATCTAGGAAGGAAATATTAACAGGCCGGGGGTTATCTCAATAACCCCTTAGAAAGTTAACATTACCTTCTAAGCTGCATGGAGAGGATGACTTTAAAAACATGATAAAAAATATAAATGTGCAAATAAATTTTGGAAGACAAAGTTCAAGTTATCAAAAATTTAGTCTCAAGCAATACACGTCACCACGTTCCTTGAGCTATCCAAAAGAAAACCCCCTCTGCTTACAGTACTTTAATCCAGAGCATCGTTAAGTCTTAGGTGCCCGCACACAAAACCTATCACTAAGCTATTAGACAGCTCTCCTCAGGAGCTCGAATCCTAACCACTCACTCACTAGGAGCCTCGAAACGTGAGTGCCTAAACGAAGCGGACCGCTCTTCCGTCGAACTGCTTGTTCTTCCCAGTCGAGCGCGCTATGCCGTGATTGGCTGACAGTCCCGACTCAGTGCCGACAGAACGGGTCTTCTTTCTTTCCACTTCGTGCGGATGTTCGGCGCGCGGGATGGCTTGTTAGATGTTGCTATACTATGGCATATTACTGAAAGATTGTATATACTGTCTTAACGAGAGCACGACTTGCTCATAGGAATGGTAAAGTATATCTACTCGTTTCAAAAGAGATGATGTACCTGCAACAGTGTTACTTGAAAGAAAAGCATTGCCGAAGTTTTTCCTTGAAGACGAAGGCTTCGTCTTTGACTTGAACGAGAGTGAAGCGGGGTATAAAAAAAGGAACGAGATTAGGCATTTAATGAAAGAAGAAGACAGGGGACATGCATACAGAGAGTCAGATCATCTGGTTTTGAATCGCCAATCTTTTTATTACTACATTAGCAATTAGATTTTGGACAAATCCTTTAACAGCATGTATTTAATTTCTATAAAAAAAAACAGAAGAGTCCAGCTTTACTGCGCTTGCGTAATATGATTGGTAGCGATCTGTTACAGTCTCAGACAGCTCGCAGACTCAACATTATTTCCTGTTAGCAACCTCTGTAAGTCCACGGAATATTTAATATTGCACGACGCATCTTATTTTGAATATAATTTGAACTGTACATCCATTAAAGCAGCCACCTATTAAATATTTAAGAAATATCTGAAATCTAATACTGGAAATCCCGCACTAGTAACTTTATCGAAGTTTCATATGTTTCGTAACCAAAACATTGTACTGCGCCGGTGGTGAACTCTTACGTGGATGCGCGCATCAGCCAACACTTGGAACAGCCTCTGATTTCGCTATTTTTATTTGTTCGAGTAATTCACGAAGAGCTCCCGCCTCCATCGCTGGTGGAAGTCGACGGAACTTTTTCAGGAGCAATGACTCGTACTCGTCCATCGTACGTTGGTCTCTTCTTGCTGCTGACGATGGACCGCATAGTTTAGCCGTTTTTTGTGTGTAATACACCTCCAGTATTCTCAACAGTTTCGTGAAACATTTCGTAGCTTCATCCAAGGAGTCACCCTGCTGTTCCGGGTTCCTTTTTTTGGACTCAGCATGGTTGTATAATTCCGGGACAACCGTTCTACCTGCCTTCTTCAGATTATCTGCCCTAACAGGCTGCAGTGCTGCAGTGCTTGGATTGCGTTTGACGGGCACATTTGTGACAAAGGAGGTGTTGCCTTTCTTGGACGAAGAGAAAACAAACGTCGATTTCAAGATAGGCTTTCCATACCTTGGAAGTACTTCCACGTGCTCAGCATTACTGTCGGTACCGCCGCAAGCAGCACAAAATGATTCTGGGCTTAACTGAATGATTTTTTCACGTACTCGAATATATGTGTATCTTCCACGGCATTGTCGTTGCCCTCGCTTGCATCAGCCACGTTGGGATCCGCATTATGCCATCTGGAAAGTAGAAAAATATTATTGATGTATTATTGATGTATCCTTCTTGTTGAAAATTAAACTGAACTAAACTAAAATTTCTTATTGATATTGTAATTGAAGCATTA